>LPNX010518155.1:44330-187661 GCA_001517045.1 Pseudotsuga menziesii
AGTTGAAGTTGAATTCTCCTACTAAGTACAAGTGCTCTATGAAGTAGTGGTTTTGGATGACCACCAGCCAAAGGGGGATAGCAGAAGATGAATTCTTCTACTACCTCAGTGGTTTAAGCTAACCACAAATTCTCAATCCCAACAACTATAAAATAATGAACCATGAAGGTGGTTTAGGCTTAACACAAACTCTGGAACTTGGCCTGAAGGATCAGAGGTTCCTAGAATGTTCAGGAAGGCTAGTAGAATTTGTTTTTCTTCTGCTAAATGAGTGGTTTTAAGCTGACCAAAAAATTTTGAAATTGGCAACAACTCTTGCTTAAAGGTTCTCTAGTGGAATATTATGAAAGGTTAGTATAATTTGATGCAATATTCTACTCAAGGGATAGTCATGGCTCTGGTTGTAGATCTGGCTATAGCTCTGAGTGTGGTAGGATCAAGTATCTAGATGAAGATGAAGATGAAGATGAACTGTCATGGAGGAATCCAATGCTTTGAAACTAGATGGGCTTGGAAGAATCAGGAATGTGAACTGTCACTTCCTTGTTGTATCCCAAGGTTAGTTTGATGCTTGTTATGCTTAATCTCTTCCCATGGTATGATGATGGGCTTGGGAGGAACAAGAAGAACCTCTATATGCATTTCTCCATCTTCATTTTCTTTCACTTATGATGCGTTTCCACTAATTTTCTAGTGTGCTTCTAAAGTGATGTCATTATGTGTAGGAAACTGAATGAAATCATGAAGAGGAATGTTCTGAACATGAACAAGTTCAAAATGTGTTTCTTCTTGTTGAAGTTTCAACTCAAGTTTTAGGAATCAAGAGTTTCCTGTGATTATTTTACATATTTTTGGATGTGAGTGAAGGTGGTATTGTCAATCATGACAATGTTGTCGACACTGAAGAATAGTAGAGTGTTCAGTGACTCTACAATGCATTTTAATCTTGACATTGATTAAAGACTCACTCAAAATGGAGAAGAGCTTATTATAACTCTGCCTTTTTACAAACACTAAAAAAATATTTGATGATTGTTAACTATGATGCCAAGGAAATGTTAACAAAGTTCACAAGCTAATCCTCATGATCTTGTATGAAGAGTGATGTATGATTTTAAAATAAATAATTTTATAATAGATCATCTTTGTAATACTATCTTTGAAAATACTATGCAATCTCAATAGATGTAAATATCACCATGCATAGTCCAAATTTTATAAGAAAACCACCAAACAAATTGGCTAAAACAGCCAAATGTAGCCTAATTCTTTTTGCACAAGGGATCATATATTTAAAACTATCCAATGATCCCTAATGACGTGGTTGGAAGAATTAAAGGCAGCCATGTGAAGGTTATCAAAGCACACATGTTGCATGTAATGGGATAGAAAGTCATCAACTTGTTTGGACATCTGGATCACCCACCACCGTCAATTGACATACCTAGGGTTTCAAAAGTCTCAGGAAATGGAAAAGGTCATGTCATGACTTAATATGACAGCCTGTGTAGTTAATGTTGGGCTCTTCAGACAGCTTGAACCCTTGCAACATTTCTTATCAGGTAAGAGAAATCTTAATCTTGCTAAATAACTAGACTAAAGGATTTTATAATCTTTCAAACATAGATTTAACATCTAAATAAAATGGGTTTTCTTTCACAGGTTTTTTGATGGGGTTGGTATCACTTTTGATCTTCTTCACAACTTTCATATGTCAAGACATGTATAAAATCTGACCCTATTCTAAGTTGATATCCTTTGGAAAATACTTATTTTTATATTTACAAGTTGTTAATACCTACAATTTGTGTTTGTTGTTTGCATATGGACATTGTGCTTGGATGCAAAAATTCAGAATCCTTTCTCTGTGACTACCAGGGTTTAAGGTATTTATAAAACTTGCATGGGGTTTTGAACATTTTTTTCCAATGAAAAAATTTGTAAATCTTTATTCATATTCAGTAGATGGCACATGAAGTCCATTAAACATAAAACCAACCTTATATGCTAGTACTTACATGCAAGATACAACTCCACAAAGAAGAGCTCAAAACCAAAAAAGACTTGTTCATGGGCATAAATCCATAACACAAATACATTTACAAACTGCTCGAAGATAAGTTCAATAACTCCAACAAACTGCTAAAAAACAAAATAGTTTCAAAACCTCTCAAAAAGTTGTCCCTGATATTACCAAAAACATGGAATTGCTCCATATCCAAAAACCTTTTTTGAAGGATATCCATCAATATAAGTCATACAAGCCCAGATAATATGTTTAAAGGCCTGACCATATCAAAACAAATAAAATTGTTTATCAAAAAAGACATATAAATGTCCCAAAAGCATGATACCCTTCAGCATCCAGTTCAGATCTACTCTGAGCATCAAGACATCATCAACCAGTTTATAGTCTGAACAGAAGAAAAAAAAATCTCCAAAGTGACAAAGTAAACAGACGCTGATCACCCCAAGACCCAAAGAACATTTTAAAAGTTGACCAATTAGAAAACCTGAAAGTTTTCCACAACTTCATCTCCGCGATGTTCCATAATTGACCAGGATCCTTCCAGAATCCTTCCTCCAGCTTTTGCCAAAACATCTACAAACGAATTTCTTTCCCGATATATATGTTTGAAAATAACATAATCGAAAGAATCAGTAAGTCTGTTAACATCTTGAAGAATCATGGCTAATTCTAAATTCAATAATCGATACTTACCAGATGCCCAGTTTATAACTAACTAGGAATCACCGAAAATCTGAATTTTATCCAATGAATTCCTTCTAGCTAGATAGAGCAAAAGCTTGAGGGCACATAATTCTGTAAAATTATTAGTGCCCAGTCCTAAGATTTCCTTAAAGGAGAAAAAATGAGAATAAGATATATACAGCATACCTCCAGCTCCACAGATGATAGGGTCCCCTGCTGCAAATCCGTAAAAAAAACCCCAAGCATAGGTTTTATCAGTAACTTCCACAGAAATGGTTCTAGTAGAAACCGCAGAGTTTTTCTACGGCAAAGAATTCATCAAACCCAAACAATAGCTGGAGACCTGAGCAGGTGTCAGAGAAAGATCCTCAAATCAAGACAAATTTCTGGCCCTCCAGATGTACCATAAGACTATGATAGGTAAAGGTTTATATTCAACAACCTCCATATTTAAACACCAGTTTTTGAAACAATTAGATACAAAAATACCACTCCAAATGTTGTTGAGTTTTAAATCATCAGCAATAAGTAACCAAACACTTTGAGTAAATGGACACTCCACTCCAACATGATGATTGGATTCACATTCCACTTTACACAAGTAGCATCTACCCGGCCCTGCTCTACCTTTCAAGCATAGAACATCCCATGTCAATGCTTTACCAGAAAAAATAAACTAGCAGAAACTTTTTGTTTTGAGCGGGCATTTTAATTTCCATAAAAATTTCCACCACCAAATATGGTCCACATCCTTGTGCATGAGTTGTGCATAGCCTTCCTTAGGTGAATACTTACCAGTTTTGGATAAATTCCAAACTAGAGCATCATCCTCATTTGAGAGTCTCACATGACTAGATTTTAGAATGGCTAAATAATCATTCCACACAACAATCTCCTGTGGATCAGTAAATCCTATAAAGTCAGCATTAAACCATTGTGTGCCAACATTGTAGGCAAACCCTGAAAACCAATATTAGATAAACAATGGAAACCTGCCACATTTAATTTTTCAATCATGGAAGAAGGCATAATATGTCTCCATTTGCATCCTAACCAAGGATCTACTCCAATTCTAACAGCATTTCCATTTCCAATATGTCATACCAAGAAATTACCAATAATGTCAAAAGCCCAAAGAACATCTTTCCAACATATTGATATACACTTTTTCTTTTTAACAGGATCTCTAATCCATTCCAAAATATTCAAAGGATGAATATATTTCTGCACATCTATCTTGACCCATAATCCCGTTCCATGAATGATGTTCTAGACATTTTTTGCTACAAGGGCTTTAGCAAAAACAACAGGAACTTTTATATCCCAACCTCCCATAAACTTTGGGTTTTCCAAATTCTTCCAGGATGTCCAAGGTAAACCATAAGACTTATGATTACCAGACCAAAGGAATTTGAAACAAAGCTTTCTAATCTTCTCTATAATCCCCAATGGTAACCAAAAGTGCATCCAAAAGACCGGAATGGCCTCAAGTATTGCTTTAATCAGTATCATCTTACCCCCCTTAGATAACCAATGGAAGCTCCAATTGTTGATCCTCTTTTCCACCTTGATAATCAGGCAGTCCTAATCCTTAATGAGATATCTGCATGGTTTGAGATAAAAACCAAGATATTTCATCCCATTTTCAATTCTGTTAACAGGAAATGAAAATATATTCTGTAAAGTGATAACCTCTGATTCTTCCAGGCAGGAAAAATATAAAGAAGATTTATCATTATTAATCTTCATCCCCGATGCCTTGCAGAAAATCATTAAAATCTCATATAAAGTGGAAAGAGATAGTTTGGATCCATCATTGACCATTACAACATCATACACAAACAATACATGTGCTAAGTCAATATTATTACCAAAAGATAATCCATGACAGCTCCCACAGTCTTTGGAAAAAAGAAGAGCCCTACCTAACCCTTCAACCACAATAAGAAATAATAAAGGTGCCAAGGGGTAGCCTTGTTTAAGTCCCCTGCCATAGTTAAATAAAGTAGTAGCAACTCCATTAATTAGTAAGGAGAAGAATACAGAAGAAAGGCTACTCATGATCCAAGTAATGAAATTCCCAGCAAATCCCATTTTGGAAAGAATAACCCTAAAATAGGTCCAACTTACCCGATCATAGGCTTTAGATAAATCAATTTTTAACATTACAGCCTTGATACCTTTATTGTGCATAGAATGCATACCTTCCTGTATAACCCCTACTGCATCATGAATCTACCTGCTTGGCAAAAACCCAAAATGTTGCCCAGAAATACATCAGCCCAACACAGATTTGATCTAAGATGATATTATCTTACCAATAATCTTGTATACATAATTACACAGAGATATAGGCCTAAATTCCTCAAAGGATAAAGGTTGATCAATATTTGGTATGAGAGCAAGAAAGGTTGAATTAAAAACCACTGGGATTTTTCCACTTACCTGAGAGAGCTCTATAACTCTCAAAAGATCCTCACCCAGTACATCAAAGAGACATCTGTAAACCTCAATAGGGATCCCATCAGGTCTCGGACTCTTATCATTTTTACTAATAGATAGGAAGTGTTGAATCTCTTTCAATGTAACCGGCTTCATAAGTTCAAAATTATCCTCCTCAGCAACAGAAGTGGGAAAATAACCAGCACTAAGCACAATTTCAAGTAGGTTAAGATCAGCTTCTTCCTGAAACAGAGACTCAAAATGCTGAATCCTAGCCTCAGCAATTGTCTCATAACATTCAACAAGATTTCCCAAATCATCCTTAATCTTCCATATGGAATTTAGATTTTTCCTATAAGTAGCATATTTATGGAAAAATGGGGTATTGTTGTCGCCACATAAGAGCCATAAAACCCTCCTCTTCTGACGAGCCTTTTTTTCCCAATCACATAGGATAGTTCTCTTATGGGATTCAAGCTCAATCAAAGTCAATTTATCCCTCTTCGAATTAAATCCAAACCCAGACTATCAATATGGACCTTCATTTCTCTTTCAATATCAACCAGGTTCTTGATGTCCTGGGCTTTTCTCTTCACTAACTAGGCAATGGAAACATCTTTTAATTTTTTAAGGTTAGAAGCAAATTGGGTGGTAGGGGATACCTCAGATAAAGCATCAAGAACCAACCATGAATCTTTCAAAGAAATAACCAACTCAGTATTTTCTATCTAGCATGCATTGAACTTAAAGGGACAATGAGCCTTAGGAGTACTAGGAAAGATTTGTAAGAACACAGGTTGATGGTCTGAATCACCCCCACACCCAATCCATTGTCTAAGATGAAAAACATCCAGAAAATTAGCCGATAGAAGAAATCTATCTAATCTTTCACAAATACTCTCCAATCCAATTCAACGATTAGATCAAGTTGGTCTTGGATCCAAAGGAGTAATATCAATGATACCAAGTCCCTCCAGAAGATGATTAAAGAAATCAGTTAAACCATCCACCTTTGCTTTAACTCCCCAAATTTCGGACTGTCCCAGAGAGAAGTTCAGATCCCCACCAACAACCAAATTAGGAAAATTGAAACAATCCATAACCAATAAATTATTCCAGAAGGCTTCCCTATCAGTGTAAGGCCCATAGAGATTAAGAAAACATAACTCCAACTGCATCTCAAAAGAATGCATAACAGCACAGAGACCTGAATTCATAGACCAGGCATTAAGAAGAAGAAATTTACGAGTCCTCCACCCCAATAGAAGTCCCCCAGATCTACCTTTAGCATCAATGGAAATAAATTGACAATCTCTTAATAATGATTCCACTTCCTTCACCAAAACACTACCATCGAACATAGTTTCTTGCAGAAAAATAACATCCAAAGACTGTTCATCAATCAATCTTATCACTGCTAGTTTTTTGGGTAGACTAGCCAAACCCCTACAGTTTAGGGTCATAAGGATCATGAGGGAAACACTGTAGAGGCAGACAATGCTCTAAGTGCCTTAGATCCAACCTTAACATCAAGATGTGCAATCCCCAGATCACCAGAACTACTCTTAACATAAATATGTAACCCATCAGGATCATGATCAGATCCAAAACCTCCATCATTAACTTTCGAACAAGAGCATAGGTAGTAACCCTTCTTTACAATAGGAAACACTTTGGGGGGAGAAGCAAAACTCAGATCCCTTAGCTCTTCAGACTGAACAGAATTAAGAAAACCCTTGTCTATCTGAGTTCGTCCCAATCCCTCGGAATTAGATAAGGAAACTATACTCAAAGGTTTAATAGATATTAAGGGATGAATTGGCCCTAAAGCGGTCTCTTCAACAGACTTAGGAATAAGATTCAACATACTTGTCCCTATAGCATTCTCATCAACAGACGTGGTAATAAGATTCACCTCCTCCATCTTATCAACTAAAGACAAACCCTCTGAAACATCCTCATTTATCCCAATATTTTTAACCCTCCAGATCTTATGAGGAGAACCAGAAGTTTTCTTGTTATAAGGTAGGGAACACTCATGCATCAAGTGACCTAAAACATGACATCTATAACATCTAAGAGGAACGCCCAAATAATCAGGAGGCTGAGTGAGTTCTGTGTTACCTTTTTTAATAATTAAACTAGCAGGAAGTCCATTCCCAAAGTCAATCAACACAAAAACCCTACCCAAGCAGCATACCCCGGTCTTCAGAAATGAGAAATTAGTTTCCAGATGTGATCCTAAAGTGTTTCCCACCAATTTGAAAAAATCAGCTGACCAATATTCAAAAGGTAAGTTGGGTAGTTTAAACCAAATCAAAATCTGATCATACCTTTCTATGAGTGGATCAAATAAAGGCATCCATCATTTGATCAGAAGACCAACATTTTCCCACCTCCAGACACCAGCCAGGACCAGATCCGCATCATCCTTGGAAAAAAAATTAAACGCTATCCAACCTCACAGGAGAATGTAAATCACTGGTGATTGACTGATAACATTTTTCCAAACCAAAGCTGCCCATCCATTCAAGCTGTTAGAATTATATTTGCGACTTCCAAATTGTCCAACCAGAGTCATGGCGTTCGTGAGAACAATATCATTCAACCCCACGTCTTCTCCAACAGTCAACAGAACTAGTTTATCATATTTCTTTATAGTACTCTGAGGACGCCTTTTCTTCACCCCACTCTTTGGCTGATTAGATGTAGGTTTACAGAGAGATTCAGAATGATGATCATTCAGAACACCCACAAAAACAACAGGTTTATTAACAGCATCTAAATGCCGATTATAAAACCCCGATACATCAGGCTCCATAGAGGAGGACTTTAAAGCCTCAAATCCCAAATGTCCAACCTTATCATCCAAACCCGCATTCAACCAAGAAGTCATTTGCAGACCTTTAGAAGAAGATATCCCCATTCCAATATCTCCAGGAATGCTTGAGCTTACAAGACCCAAATTATTAAGAATAGATACACCATCTACAAAAGAAACAACATTCTCCTTCTCACCCCTCACCTGCCTGTGAATATCAACATCCTCAAGGAAGGCATTTCTATCAACATGCAGACAGATACAAGAACCTAGCTTGCATGAAAGACCAGTGCACATCCGATGTGAACCTGAAACCCCCTTCTATCCCGCCACAGAGAAACCAACAAGATCTTGGTTCGAACCCAGCAAACTACTACCAATTACCGAGGGATGATGCACTAAGTTCTCAAATTCCAAAGGCTCACCGCTGCCTCCCTCATCTCCGGTCGCAAGATTCAGAGAGAAAGATAATGAACAAGCTGACACCATGTTGTTCAAACCCGGATGCATAGGAAAATGCACGTTATTAGCATTCGAGCGCACCAGAGGGACACCCATGACCTCCTGATCAAATGACTTACCATAATGACTACAAGGATCCAAAAAAACCTTTTGTTAGATGCCCATACAATCATTAAACTCCTATTTAACCCCCGATGGCATACAAGCAAGATTCTTCATGGAGCGAAGCATCATTACGTGTCAAGAATCTGTAGAAATTTTGTATAACGTGTCCTAGGGTGATCAAAACAAGAAGTACGTGTAACCTTGGCAATAATACAAAGGAAGGTACTTTATGATTCCCACCTAATCAACATAAAGGAGTACATCCCCCAAGAAACCAGTACGTATAAACACACAACTAATACAAGATGAAGAACAGAGTTAATCCCAATTACAAGCTGGATTAAAACCCTAAGAAGATTTTGATCACTAATACGGTCAGACAAAAATCGCCTCCATTAATGACAAGATAATACCAAGATTTAAAATCTCGCCACCCAATATAATCTGGTTTAATTCACCAGCTTAGGTGTCCTCGCTGATGATGGATTTGATCCCGCCATCCAAAATCAAGGTAACCTTATTCAGGTTAATCCTCTGCCCAAGTCTAATCTTGGTTCAAAGCATATCCTAGGAATATGTACATAACGATCCCAAGCATTACAATCTGTAAGTTCGGGCAAACCATAAACCTAACCATCCTAAATGCAAGAATTACGTTCTATACCTATGGACCTCAAGCTATTACTTCAATGATCATGTTCTATCTTTTCTTCTCCTCTCAAAAAAAAAATGAAGTATCAAGTAAAGTTTTAATCTTTAAGTTATTTAACCTTTAATTTAAGTTTTATATATTAAATTTATAGGGTTAATACTCATTTCCTTAAGTTTTTTGAGCCTCTGTAATTCCGGGACTGTTAAATGCATTTGTATAAAGTCTTGGTATAGACTTAGAGTCGCAAAACCTAATATTTGAAGAATTTCCTTCACAGTATGTGTTTTAAGCGATTTTATGATAAATTGATCATATTAATATAATTGTTTGTAAGGAGTATTCTCTAAACTTAATCGTTCATACTATTCACTTAGTTTATTCTTAAGGGTTTGAATCCCTTCATTATAAAATAATATCAACGGTTAGATTTTTAAATTATTGCAGTATAAAACATTTTAAACCAAAATATCTAATCTTATATGGTTAAATATGTTTACTAGTGTTAAATCTTACATTTTGATTTCAAAGAAAATATATGTTTGTGTATATTTGCATATAACCACATAACTCTGTTTTTCTATCAATCAATGAATATCATAGTAAAAACTTTGTCTTTCTATCAATGAATATCATCGTAAAAACTTTGTTATCATAGTAAAAACTCTATTTTTCTATCAATGAATATCATAGTAAAACGTTAATATCATGAATTGATTCTATGTATAAGTATAAGTTTACCCTAAAAAAAGATTTTAACCAAGAAACAATAATAATACTATAATCCTAAACATGAAATATTTTAACTGAATAATTTTCAAAATGAATAGTTAGTAGAATAGAATATGGATAATTAGAAATAAAACCAAAACTGAAGCAAACCAAATCTGTAGGTCGTTGTTCCTCCCAACCAAATTACTTGTTCTAGAACCCCTGAGCCTGTTTGTTGAACCACAATGACGAAGACTTGTCAAAATGTCATTTCTTGCATATGTTAAATTACTTTCCCCTCTGTCACAAGCCTCCTTCTCATTCGATGGGTTCATTATTTATAATATATTGCCTAGGATGTGGTCATTTATGAGCCACTTGCTCCATTTGAGTCTCGACCTTTTTTTTTTGGAAGGATGCCTCCTGCATACGTTACACTTTTATTATGCATTTTTTCCAATTGGGGTTTTTCTCTCGACACTTGTCATTCCTCCTTGTGGTCATCAAACACTCTTCAACAACTACCTCTAGTTTGATTTAATCATTTATTAATTAAAAATTATTTTACAATTTATTTTGACCTCACATGGTAAAAATATTAAAATAATAATGACATAGGGTTTTTAATAATTAATTGAGTACTTTGGTGCATTACATAGTCTGTATCAATTATCAAGTGATATTTATCTCCAATGGTTAGATGTTACGTTAATATACATAGACTCGTTTTTAAATTTTAAAATATTCTTGAAGAAATCATATATATAATTTGTTGTATATTTCTTTTAACATGACTACTCGTTTTTAAATTTTAAAATATTCTTGAAGAAATCATATATATAATTTGTTGTATATTTATTTTAACATGACTACATTGTTGAAAATGTAAGACTCTTACAATCATACAAGCGAAACGTTGATAGTTTCATTTGCATTCTCTTACTTGGAACACCATTGTCTTCACATTTTCAATTGACATTAGATTCCTACACAACAATTTCTTTTTTTGGTTGGAGTTCCATAAGGGGGAAGGAAGTACAATAAGGTTAAGTTCAGGTCAAATATCGCTCCTACTGAAGGGGAATTAGGCATTACTTATTTTACTTGCAAGTAGCTTGATATTTAAATGTATTGGAAGTAGTATGTAGAGCATTACGTCCTAATCTTTTTTTGCTTTGTCTTAGTGTGTGAACATGCATTCCAAGTATTTTCAAACCTATAAATTTAAGAATTTTATGTTTTCTTATGTTTCTTAAGAAAAAGAAGAAATTTGAAATACACAAGGAGAATCCAACATTATTTCAAAATACACTAGTACACAGAATGATCATTATGTACCATTACATGCTTGGATGCATAAAAATACTTGAAAATATCTACGATTTTAATTTCTTCCAATAAATTTAAAATTACATTTATACCGAATAACCATATGTCGCCATTCAAATAGTAAACACCAAATTAAAAGGACATGTTTCACCTTGCAAAGATGAAAGGCCAACTAAGGGACAAAAGAGGGAGGAATATAAATGGACACTATATTATTTTGAATTCTATCCTATAGTCCTGAATAACATCCTTACTTGTCATACGTTATGCAACAGGTTGGGTTCTCTTTCATCCTTTCCACCTTTATAAGAAAATCTTCATATTCCACCAATGTTAGATTATTTATCAACATAATTGGATTTATAATTCAGGAACTTGGTTTTAATTGTGTTTTTTTTTCTTTATATGTTTCTCTCAATTTTTTTCCATAAAGCTAACATTTTGCACAACCCCCAAAAATTCATATAAATCTCAAACACTAATATAAGTATCTTATTTTTTGTACAGCTTGTCATAACTTTTGGATTTCCATATTCAAATAGTTTTTCTAAGAATTACCATACCATCCAATTCATATTCCCTCCAAATCTCTTTGCTAAAGGCCTAAACTAGTTGGGAGATGCAATAACTACAAAACAAGATGAAGGAATTAGTTAGTCTAATAGATCATAATGTGTTGTTGTATTTGTAACTTCAAAAGATATTATAATGTATATTATCATTGTATGTTGATGTAACCCCATCAAAGATGTGTTTCCCTCCTTTAAAGATGACATTATTGTATATGGTCATTCAAGTACAACCTCCATTGTAATTCGGGGCAGTAGTTCCCAGTTTAATATAATGAAATGTATTTTTGGAGTCTCCCTAGGTGAAGTCAGCCTTGTTAGGGTAAGAGTTCGGTCGAGTCAATTTATTAAGTCAGTTATATGATGTGTATAAATAGGGAGGTTCCATCCCTCATTTATACACACACTCATTCACTCAAGTTTGCATGAGGATAGAGAGAAGAATAAGGAGGATGGAGAGAGATGCAGAAGACTTCTTATACTTTGGTTTTTCCATCTTGTCATATTGTCTTAGTGCTGAAAATATTCTGAGGAAGTTTGTGGGTTTTTCTTCTTTTCGGTTTCCCCAAGGACCATATGGATGTGAAGAGTATTTTTCTTCATGGTGACCTTCATGAGGAGATTTATATGCAGCGTCCTTAAGCTTTCATTCATGATCCTTCACTTCTTTGTAGGTTAAAGAAGTATTATTTTTTTCATGTGTATCTGCTCTATCTTATGCATCTTTTGTTGTGCTTGTTATTATTTCAGATAAATATCCTAATCAATTTGAATAAATTTACAAAAACTAACATGGTATCAAAGCCTCTCCGAAAGAAGGAACTATGCAACAACGAAAACTAGGGCTTCCTAGTTCAAGGTTTTCTCTCCATTCATCATCAAGAAAAGAGAGCTAGGAAAACTCGCCCTATGAGGGTGCATATTTTGGTGGAAGCATGATAAAATTTGAATAAGTTTCATTTCTGACCTAGATACGGGTTCTGGGATAAACTAGGGCATCAAGTTCCGAAGGCTTCCCACCTCAACTTTCATAAAAGGAACTTACTAAGAAAATTACCTCAAGGAGGCGCATATTTCTATCCAGACATAATTCTAAAATTTCAAGTTTGGAAAATTAGGGTTTCTCTAACAAACCCTAGGTCATCTAACTCTGGAATCAAGTCGGACACCTCAAATTGCTAAGATATAAATCACTGTTATTTCCATTTGAGGTTCTCATTTCAAAATTACTCATCATACCCATCTTGAGGACAAGGTTGGGGGAGCTGATGAATTCCGAGGATGGTAGTATAAGATCTCCCTCATCCTTGAAGAAAATGATTTGGCTTAGTATATCAGGAAGAAAGTTCTAGAGAAATAGGGAGATGAGGCTAAGGATATTCATAAGAATAACTTGGTTAAGGAGAAGAGGATCATTGCATATTCTATTAAGGATCACATCATCCCCCATGTGTCATCCTGTAAGACACCTAAGGAATTGTTTCATGATTTGACGAAGTTGTTTGAAGGGAAGAACATCAATAGGAAGATGACATTGAGGAACCAACTAAAGAATGCGAAGATACTGAACTTAGAGACCATGTAGTTCTACACAAGGGTTTCTCAAATCAAGAAACAACTTGAAGAAACCAAAAAGAATATAGAAGAAGGAGACATTGTTATGACCACCTTGAATGGTCTCCTTAGTTCATGGGATTCATTCATTCAAGGAATATGTGCCAAAAGAAGGTTGACCAGTTTCAACAAACTCTAGGAAGAATGTACACAAGAATAAGCTCGACTCATAACAAGAGAAGAGAAGATGGGAGAAACTAAAGGTAAATCTCTCACAGTTCACAATAGAAGAAATTATAGAAATAAGGATAACCACCATCACAACAAGAGGGAGGACCATCGTAATAAAACACAAAAGAAGTCCATAAAATATCCTTCCAATATTTGATGCTACACTTGTGATGAGAAGTGACACTACTCTATATATTGTCCAAGGAACAAAGACTCATTCAACAAGAATTCCAACAAGAAAAGACATCATGCTCACACCACTAAAGATTATAACCCAACACATAAAATATTCAAAGGAGAAAGAGATGATTCTTCAAGTGATGAACAGTGTGTCCTAATCTCAACACTCACGAGAACTATCTCACATGGAAGCAATGATTGGCTTGTAGATAGTGGGGCATCTAAATATATGAAGAGATAAAAAGAATCATTCATCAATATGTCTGAGCATGAGTCACCTCACAAGGTGAATCTTGGGGATGATTATCAATACCCCATAAAAGGAAGTGGAGAAGCTTCATGCAAGCTAGATTCAAAGAAATATTTAAAGATTAAATACGTGCAATATGTTTTTAAGAAATGTACCTACGAAAAATATTATATTTTTTACTACTATTTTTATTACCCCTTTCCTAGATGATGTTCCTCCGATTAGGGATATCCTTGATGTAATTGGTCATGTAAAGTCTTGAGGTAAACCCTTTGTTGTAAGTCGGGTCAGTAGTACCCACAAAAGTATTATTAAATATGTTTTTGAGTCTCACAAGACAAGTCAGCCCTGGAATATAAGAGAATTCAGCCTTGTTGGGTTAATAGGATTCTCCACTTATCAATATAAATAGGGGATTCTCCTCTCTCATTTGGACACACAGGACTCAAGTAGTTGTGCTAGAGTGAGAAGAAACAGACCATCTGGAGGAGAGGAAGCAGTCTAGTGTTGTTCTTTTGTTCTTACATTATACTTGGGTGAAGTATATATAGAGGAATTTTTGCTGGGTTTTTTCCCATGAGGGTTTCCCAGGATAAATCTATGTGTTATCTTTTGTGTTGATGTGCTTGTTATTCTTTCAGTGATCCTTTGTTCTATTTGATTAGAAAACTTAACATGGTATTAGAGCCAACCTGAAAGAAGACATTGTGCAATGAATCCACAAATCAACAAGATAGGGTTCACTATTCTAGATACCTACCTCCACATATCAGTTTAAAATGAAGGACCATTCAACTCGCCCTAGGAGGTCGCATCTTTCTATCGAAGCTATTTTTCTTTTTGAGGATTTTCACTTATTGACCTATCACTGCTGTCAGGAGAAACTAAGACATAATATTTTTTAAGGTTCTATCCTCATATTCAGGAAAAGAAAGAAATGATCTAGCTTGCCTTAGGGGGGTGCATATTTTCCTCCTCTCAGATCCATAAGTGATCTCAGATGAAAAATTAGGGTTTCCTATTCAAACCCTAGGTCATCCTGAAGCTGGTTCCAGGAAAAGTATTCAAACAAGTAAGTACTATCTCCTATATTTCCATTTGAGGTTCTGATTATTTAAAGATGACAAACAGTACCAAGCTAGATGAAAATATTGAGGGAGCATAGAATTTCAGAGCATGGAAGTATAGAATTATCCTCATCCTTAAAGAGAATGATCTAGATGGATACATCAAAGAAGAGGTCAAGGAAACAAAGGGAGAAGAGGAGAAATACAAACAAAAGAAGGATATATCAAAGTCAAGAGGATCGTAGGTAACTCTATTAAGGATCACTTCATCTCCCAAGTGTCCTCAAATAATACTCCAAATGAAGTGTTTGATTCACTACCCAATATGTTTGAAGGGAAAAACATCAACAGGAGAATGACCTTGAGAAACCAACTCAAGGGTGTGAATATGCAAAAGGCAGAAACCATGTAGTCATACTTTTCTAGAGTATTTCGGATTAAAGAAAAATGAGAATCCATTGGTGACATGGTGGAAGAATTTGATGTTGTGATGACCACTCTTAATGGTCTTCCAAGAGAATGGGATTCCTTTATTAGAGGAATATGTGCTTGAAGAAAGATAACCAAATTAAGCAAGCTATAGGAAGAATGTGTACAAAAAAAGGAATTTTAGAAAATAGATAAGAGAAGTTAAATAAATATGAATATCAATCTCGAGCTGTGCATACAAAGAGTAGAAGGAATAAAAGGAAGGATCGAGGATCTCCCACAAGTAGATCACTAGAACTCAAAAGAGATAAGAAGTTTAAGAAGGATTACTCATCCGATGAATGTTATACATGTCATAAGTTAGGACATATCTCCAGACATTTTCTACTTAACAAGAACAAGTTCAAGAAGAAGAACAGAAAGTTCCATACCCATGCAACTGAAGAAAATGATTTAGATGAAGAAAGGAACAAAGAGAATGAAAAATCTGATGAAGAATATGTCTTAGTATCAACCCTCTCAGGATCTATCTCTCATGGAAGTGATACTTGTCTCATAGATAGCGGTGCTTCCAAACATATAACAGGCCATAGAGATTCTCTCTCATGCCTCACTTAGAAAGATTATCCACACAAATTCAGCTTGGAGATTACTATCAATATCCTATAAAAGGAATGGGAGAAGCTTCCTACAAGCTGAAAAACGGTAAGTCCATGGAAATGAAACAAGTCTTATATGTTCCAACTCTAAAGAAGAATCTTATTTCTATATCAGCTCTAGACAATAAAGGATTTAGAGAAGCCTTTGTAGATGGGAAAGTTCTTATGTGGTTAAAATGAAAAACTAAAGATGATGTAGTTGTAATAGGTATTGATGAAGGAGGGATCTAAAAACTAAAAGGGCATGCAGACTCAACGTTCATAGCTTGTACTATCAGTCTATGTGAACTATGGCATAGAATACTTTCTCATGTAAACTAAAGAGCATTACCGATTGTGAGCAAGGTAGTAACAGGTCTACCAGAAATCCAGATCAACAGTGAAGGGGTATGCAAAGGGTGTGCTCAAGGGAAGAACACCAAGAATACATTTCCAAGCAATATAGTAAATCAAAAGGGATCCTAGAGATTTTCCACTCAGATGTGTGCAAACCAATGTCAACTACTTCCTTAAGTGGGTATGTATATTATGTTTCTTTTATTGATGACTACCCACATAATACATGGATATATTTCTTGAAAAAGACAGATGAAGTATTTGAAAATTTCAAAGAGCTCAAATATCTGGTAGATAATCTCTCTAAAAATAATATTAAGATATTAAGATCAAATAATGAAGGAGAGTTCACTTCAATTGAATTCAAGGACTTCTACAAAGAAGTTGGGATTAAGAGGGAGCTTACTACACCCTATAATCCTCAAGAAAATGGAGTCGCAGAAAGGAGGAATAGACCTATCATGGAAGGAGTCAAAGGCATGATTCATGATCAAGATATACCCATGTATTTATGGGCTGAAGCAACAAAGATCGTAGTCTATGTTCAAAATAAATTATCCCATAGTGCGCTTGGAAACAAAAATCCAAAAGAAATGTTTACTGGTGAAAATATTGAAGTCAATCACTTGAAGATATTTGGTTGTCTTGTGTACCTACATGTTCCCAAAGAGAAAAGATAAAATTTGGACCCCTCAGGAAAGAAGGGAATATTTTTTGGGTATAGTGATCAGTCGAAATCATACATAATCTATATTCCATGTTTTCGTAAAATTGAGGTTAGCAGAGACGTCAAATTTGATGAATATGCAACTTTCAACAAATCCATAAATACCCATGTGTATGAATAAGAACAAGAAACTACCAGAGTAGTAGAGATCAGTAAACCACCAGTTAGAGATGAAGGAGATCCTACACCAGAATATTTGGACATGGTAGAACCACAAAAAACTATAGAGACACCTCATGAAATGATCTTAACAAGGAAAAGGAAAGCTTGGGCTTGTGATATAATTCAAGAAGCAGAAATATATGGTGCACCAAAGGGAGCAAGAGACTAATACCCCATTCCAACTACATAGAATTAATGTGTATTCTTGTTAGCGAAGAACCTACATTCTTTGAAGAAGCCACAAAGAAGAAGTAATGGATGGATTCCATGATTGAAGAATACCAATCTATATTAAAGAATGATGTTTGGGAAGTGGTGCCAAGACCAAAGGATAGGTTAGTGGTCTCTTACAAATGGATTTTCAAGACAAAGAATTCAGCCGATGGTAGTATTGAAAAGTTCAAAGCAAGATCTATCACATGAGGATTCTCTCAAAAAGAAGGGATTGATTATGAAGAAACATTTGTACCAGTAGCCATATATACCTCAATAAGAACAATTCTTCATTTGGCCTCCAAGATGAAATGGAACATTAGAGGAAATTTGAGGTCTAAAATGGGCCTCCTAAGGAAAATAATAAAATAATAGTTAAAATAATAAAATAATAGTTTTTAATTTTGGAGGAAGACGAAAAAAAACTACTTTTTTTGTTCGTATTTTCGACATATCTCCCTATGTTTTTACTCAAATTCTGCGCAGGAGAGCTTGTTGGATGTGGAATTTAATTCCACATCCAACGAGTACCCACACTGCATATTTTTTATGGACCCCGCTACCCCAAAAAAAGAAATACCTGAAAAAACATGATGATGATGTCATCATCACATTTTTTTAGGTATTTCTTGTTTTTGGGGTAGCGGGGTCCGTCAAAAGTATGCAATGTCGGTACTCTTTGGATGCAAAATTAAATTATGCATTCAATGAGCTCTGCTGCTTGAAATTTGATTAAAAGCACAAGGAGATATGTCGAAAATATGAACAAAAAAAGTAGTTTTCTTTTATGACAAATATGTCAATTCAACCATTATGGTTGACTCATTTTATTGAAATTCTATTGGTTCTTGAATTCCAACTCATAAAATTTATTGTTGGCGCGTTTTCTTATAAGGCCCATTTTGGACCCCAAATTTCCTCTAATGATTACATCAAATACAACCTTTCTAAATGGTGTCTTTGAAGAAGAAGTGTATATTGAACAACTTCCAGGTTTTGAGACACATGATAAGAAAACACGTGTGCTGAATAAAGAAAGAATTATATGGATTAAAGCAAGCACCCAGAGCATGGTACAGAAGAATTGATGGCTTCCTGATGAGCCTAGGCTTTACCAAAAGTAAAGAAGGTTCCAACCTTTACTATAAGGTTAAAGATGAAGGAATCATAATATTACTACTATATGTAGATGATCTATGTTTAACATGAAAGGAGAAACTCATCAGTGAATGTAATAATAATCTTGCAACAGAATTTGAAATGAAAGATCTTGGCATGATGCATTATTTTCAAGGACTTAAAGTATGCCAGTTTCCAGATGAAATTTTCCTAAACCAAAGAAAATATTCAATCAAGACCCTAAATATATTTGGGATGTTGGATTGTAAGGAAATGAACACTCTGGTGGTGACAAACATGAAGCTCCTAAATAATGACTCTTCAGAAAGTCTAGATGTCACACTATATAGACAGATTATCGGATCACTAATGTACTTAACAAATACAAGACCAAATATATGTTTTGTTGTGAACACATTAAGTCGTTATATGGTAGAACCCATGCATGTTCAATTAGTTGCAGCAAAACATGTGATGAGGTAACTAAAGGGTACATTGGATTATGGACTCACATATATAGCTGATAGTGAGTTTAGATTATGTGGCTCACTGATTTAGATTGGGATGGAAGTGTTGAAGACAAAAAGAGCACTTCAAGATGTTGTTTTAGTTTGGGATCAGGTGTGATCTCATGGCTTAGTAAAAATAAGACTAGTGTTACGCTCAGTAAAATGGAGGATGAATGCATTGCAACATGTTATCCTATAGTGAAGCAGTATGGATTCACAAATTGTTGACAGGATTGTTTGATATCAAAATGGATGCAACTAATATTTATTGTGGCAACTAGAGTTGCATCAAGTTAACAGAAAACCCGGTGTTCCATGATAAGTCAAAGCACATAGAGATAAAGTATCATTACATCCGGGATATGGTGCAGAGAAGAGCCATAAAGCTCTAGTATGTTCCTACAGAGGAACAAGTTGCAGATGTGTTAAATTAGCCTATGTCTCATGTAAAGGTTGAATACTTTAGAGACAAGCTTGGTGTAGTTCGAAAGGACCTCCCTGGAAAGAGGGAGTGATGATAAAAATTGTTATTGATGATGAGGTGGAAAATTAAGTACCTATAGAAGATGTTGTGTTCTGGTATTTATTTGCATACATTGTGGTACGCCATTCATTTGCATACATTGTGGTCTTGCATTCATTTACGAACATTTTGGTCTGGAATTCATTTACATACGTTGTGGTCCGACATTAATTTGCAGATGTTATGTTCTATAATTCATTTGCATACATTGTGGTTTGACATTCATTTGAGGACGTTGTGGTTTGGAATTCATTTGCAGACGCTGTGGTCTTTCATTCATTTGCAAACGTTGTGGTCTGGAATTCATTTGCATACGTTGTGGTCCTACATTCATTTGTGGAGTTGTGGTCTGGAATTCATTTGTAGATGTTCTAGTCTGGAATTCATTTGCAGACGTTGTGGTCCTGCATTCATTTGTAGATGTTGTGGTCCTACATTCATTTGCAGATTTTGTGGTACTACATTCATTTGTCGACAATCCAGTATCTTTTGATGTTATGGGTGATTTCACATTATCTTGCGAATGTTTTGTTTATTACAGGTGATGTGATGTGAATCTCGTAATGATGTGATGAGATGTGATGTGATGCAATGAGATATGATGCTTGTGATGATGCAATGAGATGTTATGCTCATGATGATGTGATGAGATGTGATGCTTGTGATGATGCGATGAGATGTGATACTCATGATGATGCGATGATATGTGATGCTCATGATGATGCGATGAGATGTGATGCTCATGATGATGCGATGAGATGTTATGTTTGTAATGATGCGACCATATGTGATGCGATGCTTATGATGATGTATCGAGATATGATGCTCGTGATGTGATGATTGAGATGTGATGTTTTGTGATGCTGATGTTCCATGGATAATGATAATGATGAGATAGTCGTGAAAATTTCCTATGACGTATAGACTTACCAATTAGTTGTACATATGTATTGTTGTGTTATAGAATATCCTCCTTGTTAAGAGGGAGTGTTAAAGAAATGTAACTGCAGAAGATATTCTATTTTTCACTACTATTGTTATTACCCCTTTTAGAGATGTTGTTCCTCTAATTAGGGATGTCATTCATGTAATTGGTCATGTAAATTCTTGAGGTAAACCCTCCATTGTAAGTTGGGTCAGTAGTACCCATAAGAGTATTATTAAAATATGTTTTTGAGTATACCAAGACAAGATAGCCTTGACAACTAGGAGAATTCATCCCCATTGGGTTATTAGGATTCTCCATCGATCAGTATAAAGAGGGGAGGTACCTCACTCATTTGGAAACATAGAACTCAAGAAGTTGGGCTAGAGTGATAAAAAAAAATTCCATCTGAAGGAAAGGAAGTAGCCTAGTCTTGTTCTTTGTTTCTTACACTGTACTTGGGTGAAGTCTATATAGAGGAAGTTTTGTTGGGTTTTTTCCCACGAGGGTTTCCCTGCACAAATCTTTGTGTTCTCTTTTTTTATGTTGTTCTTGTTATTATTTTAGTGATCCTTTTTTCTATTTTATTAGAAAACTTAACAATATGTTCGAGGATCGAAGAATAATATTGTCTCCATCTCTACACTAGATTCAAAGGGAATAAAAGTTTCATTTGTAAATGGCCAAGTCCTAATGTGGCCAAAAGGGAAAAAAATCAATGATGCAAGGATAATTGGAGAGAGAGATGGAGGCTTGTAAAAGTTGAAGGGACAACTTGAACAATCCTTAGTTCATGAATCAATAGAACCAAGTGAGCTATGGAATTGGAGGCTTGCACATGTTCACTACATAGCACTACCAATTACAAGCAAAGCAATTTCAGGACTTCCAGAAATCCAAGAAAAACATGAAGGCATTTGAAAAGGATGTGCACAAGGAAAGAATCCTAAGAAGACATTTCCCAGTAGTGAAATCAATGCAAAAGGAATATTAGAGATAGTACACTCAGATGTATGTGGGCCCATGTCATCCATCTCACTAAGTGGGTATGTATACTATGTTTCCTTTATAGATGATTTCCCACATAAACTTGGATATATTTCTTGAAAGGGAAAAATGAAGTCTTCAACAAGTTCAAGGAATTCCAATCCTTGGTCGAAAACCACACTAAAAGGAAGATCAAGACTCTACGGTCAAATAATGGGGTAGAGTTCACCTCAGAAGAATTCAAGGAACTATACAGGGAATCTAGTATTAAGAGGGAGTTGAGCACTCCATATAATCCTCTACATAATGGTGTTGCAGAATGAAATAACAAAATTGCAATGGAAGAAGTGAAGGAAATGCTACATGAACAAGATATCTCGATGCACCTTTGGGGAAAAGGAAGAAGGACATATGTGTATGTGTGAAACTGTACTCCTCATTGAGTACTCGACAACAAAAATCCTAAAGAGGATTTCTTAGGAGAGAAACCAGAATTCAACCATGTCAAAATATTTGGTTGTCCAGTGTACATACACATCCCAAAAGAGAAGAGGACCAAGCTCTATCCTTCCGGGAGGAAGGGAATATTCGTAGGATACAGTGACACTTCAAAGGCCTACCGAATATACTTCTCATGATTTAAGAATATTGACATCAGTAGAGATGTAACATTTGACGAATATTCAACATACTCAATGTTATATTTTCCTAAGATTATAGTAGTATATCTTGATTTCATTTATCAATAGGATCACTAGAAGATAGACAAAGAATAGAACAATAACATGAGTATTTTTCACCTAGGGAACCCAAATGAGATAAAACCAAACAACCTTTGTCTAGAGATGATAATTCAAAGATCAGATTACAATGAAGAAAAAAAAGAAAAATATGGAAATGATTTCCAAAGATGGAAACCCTGAAAATAGTCTTCTTTTGTAGTGTATGCGAACTTCTCTCTCTCCCAGAAAAATGTGCACTTCTCTAAGATGTTGTGTTGCTACTCTATGTAATAATGAGGAGGGGCACCTCCTATTTATATTGTTTTCCCACTAAGAATTTAATTGGGGCTGACTTCACTTGGGGGAGCAATATAATTTTATATTTTATATTTTATTTTATTCTGTTTATTGTTGTCCTTTCACCCCAAGGTATACATTGTTCTTTCTAGGGTTTGTATGAATGATTACAACAAGTTCAACTCTCAAAGGAGGACAATAAGAATAGATTTTGAAGTTTCACAAACTCCAACACTCCCTCTCAATAAATAAGGTATTCTTCGGTATGCATCATCATCATGATCATCTAGGTTTCATCTGTACATCTATACTGTCTCCATCATATCTAAACGTATTGAAGGTTGTATTTATGAATTTTTTCTATCCGTATGTCTAAGAGAAAATATTATGCTATAGTATTCATATTTATTTCCGATGGAATACTTCCATACCTAGATAGATATATTGGATGAGCACATGTGCACAACCATCTACTACATGTTCATCTCATGCGCCGATGGGGTACTCCCATACCTTCCTGAGAACTGGAACGAGTAGCAGTACTTGTGCAATCGCATGACCATCTGCTACATGTCTGACTTATTTGCTGATGGGATTTCTACCATACCTGGTTGAGCACCTAGACAAGCAGAGGCGCCTGTGTGAACCCTACCATTTACTACCTGTTTGTCTCATCTGTTGATGGGATTTCTCCCATACCTGGCTGAGAACCTAGATGAGCAGACGTACCTCAGAAAGGGTATGGTAAGCATCTCTCAGTAATCTCTCCCTCTCAAGGAGGGGTGCGTTCTCTTCTACTCCAAGTCTTCTGCGAAAGTATTCAAATTTTACCCTAAGAAGAGGATTGGTGAGAAAATATACAGTCTGGTCATCTGTCGAAATATACTGTAGCTCGACCGCACCTTTCTGCACCATATCACATATGAAGTGATATTGAATCTCTATGTGCTTTGACTTGTCATGAAATACATGATTCACTAACATTTGCACACAACTCTAGTTATCACAGTGAATCACGACTGGCTCTGTAATCTGGCCAAATAATCTTGCAAGAAGTGTACAAATCCAAACTACTTCTTGGGCTATTGAACCATCGACCATATACTCAACTTCTGCAATATTGAGAGCTACTGAGTTATGCTTCCTATTGCACCAAGAAATAATTGCAGAACCCATACTGAAACAACATCCTGAAGTATTCTTCCTATCAGTAGAGAATCCGACCCAATATGAGTCTGTAAACCCTTGCAATTTCAAATCACATTCTGAATTATATCGCAGACCATATCCCATAGTGCCAAGTAAGTATATGAGCACATGTTTTGTAGTAATCCAGTGAATTTTCCTCGGTTCACACATGAACTGATTGAGAGCATTCACAACAAAACAAATATCTAGTCTGGTGTTTGTCAGATACATCAAGGATCCAATCAACTGGTGATACATAGTGGGATCAATAAAGTTTGAATATGAAGTAGAATCCCTTATCTTCTTCAAGTTTGCATCCATTAGAGTAGCTATGGAATTACAGTCCAACATTCCAAATCTCTTAATTATATATATGGTCTATTTTCCTTGTCCTAGGAAAATTTATTTCTTCCTATGCCATACTTCTAATGCCAAGAAGTAGTGCATCAATCCAATATCCTTCATTTTGAACTCATAGGTGAGTTTCTTCTTACACCATAAGATAAGTTTCTCATTTCCGAGAAAAAAAAAATCATCAAAATATAGTAGCAAAATAAGTGGCTCATCATTCACAACCTTGTAGTAAAGGTTGGGGTCTGCATCACTCTTGGTTAATCCTAGACTCACAAGGAATCCTCCTATCCATTCATACCAAGCACGAGGTGCTTGCTTGAGTCCATATAACACATTTTTCAGCTTGCATACATGAGACTCCTTTCCATGGACAACAAACCCTTCTCGTTGTTCAATATATACTTCTTCCTCAATAATACCATTGATAAAGGCAGTCTTGACATCCATCATGATGTAACTTCCATCCCATAGCCGAAGCAATAGCCATGATCTATCTAATGGAAGTGAATCAAGCCACAGGAGAAAATGTCTCATCATAATCAACTCCCTCTTTTTGAGAGAACCCTCTGGAAACAAATTTGGCCTTGTATTTTTCAATACTCCCATCTGCTCCATGTTTGATTTTGTATAGACATCTGGAAGTTACAATTGAATTCCCCTCAGGTCTCGATACAATCTATCACACATCATTTTTCATGATGGATTGATGTTCTTCCATCATGGAATCCTTCCAAATTTTGTGTATAGATGCTTCTTCATAAGTAGTGGCTTTTGAGTCAATGATGTGGCTCATAAATGCTACATAATTGGAGAAAATTTGAGGTATTTTTCTTTATTGTAAAGATCCGTGTGGGGATTCACACCCCTCTGCATCTTGTAAGGTATGTTTCACCCATCTAGGTATTTTCTAGATAACTACAAGGTCTTTGGGAATATCAACTATCGTGACTAGATCAATGGGTTCATATTTCTTTGCTAATTCATTCTAAACAGGAGGGGAAGATGATCTCCTCTCCATTTCTTCATTATCAATCTCCATGTTTGATCCTCTTCCTTTCCTGACAACCATTTCCTCTTCAAAGGTAACATCCCTGCTAACTTCAATCTGTCTGGATATTGGGATATAGATTCTACAGGCCTTTGAAGATTCATTGTATCCCACGAAAGTTCCCTTCTCACTTGAAGATTATAACTTCATCCTTTTCTCCTTGGGAACATGTATGTATAATGGACAGACAAATATTCAGAGGTGACCCACTTCTGGTTTTACTCTTGTAAAGGCTTCTTCGGGAGTCATGTTCTTCACTATCTTATGTGGGAATCCATTATGTACATATACAGTTGTTATGATTATGCCCATAAGAACATGGGTAGACTCTAGTCACGACCATAGCTTTGGCTACCTCCACAATTGTTTTATTCTTTCTTTCAGGTACCCCAATTTGTTGGGGATTGTAGGGAACTGTAAGCTCCCTCTTAATTCCTACTTCTTAGCATAAATCATTGAATTCCATAGAGGTATATTCTCCACCATTATCTGATCTTAGGATCTTGATCCTCTTCTTTGAAAAATTCTCGACTTGTGCTTTGAACTCATTGAATTTACTGAGTACTTCCTCAGATTCCTTGGTCTTAAGAAAGTAGATCCAAGTCTTCTATGAGTAGTCATCAATGAAGGTCACATAGTAATGATATTCTCCCAATGAGGAAACTTTCATTGGGACACACAAGTCAGAGTGCACTAGATCCAATATTTCTTTGGATCTGCTCTCACTATTTGGGAAGGATTTCTTGGCATTCTTTCCAAGTGCACATCCTCTACATGTTCCATCATGGAATACATGTAGCTTTGGTATACCTATAACTATGTTGTTTATTGTTAGGATATCTCTATAATTTAAATGAGCTAATATTCTATTCCATACCTCACCCATACTTTTGGATTCATGGACTAGGGCTTGGACTAGAGGAGTGTTCAGTCCATACAATCTCTCCTCTCTCATACCAATTAATTTGGTTGTATCCATGCTTGAGTTCTTCTTCCAAGAAATTACTTTTCCATATGAAAATGATACTTTATATCCTTTGTCTTCAAAGGCTAAGATGGAAACAACATTTCTTTTCATACTAGGTACATATAGCATATCACTTGAATGTTGAGTGTCATTAGACTCTAGCTAAAGGGAGGTAGCCCCAGATCCCTTCACAGTGTAGTTGAAATCATCTCCAAGTACAACTCGAAGATGAGAATCCTTCTCAACTACTTCTGAGATATTTTCTTTATATCCTATCATGTGTCTAGATGCACCACTATCTATGATCCAAGTATCACTAGTGGTTAGAACAATACCTAATAGGGTTGATATGAATAAGAATTATGTACGATATTCATTCTTTTGTTTCTTGTGATGATAATATTCTTCTACATCAACAATTGAAGATGCATGCTTCCTTTTGTGTGAACTTCGACAACTACTAGCATAATGACCGTATTTCTTGTACCTGTAGCATTAGACTTGAGATAGATCCTTCTTTTCTTTCTTCTGATTTGGGGGAGGACTTGATCTCTTATCTTGATGCTTGTGAATGTATGTATTCCTTCCCCTTCCCTTTCTTTTCTTGGCATGATATACAAACACTTGATTTTCCTCAGGTTGAGTGCCATGAAGTCTTTGGTGTGTTGCGATTCTTATTTCTTCCTGAGTGCATTCTTCCTATAGTTTATCAAATTTGGGAAACTTGGTTCGACCACTTATAGTTTGGATGAAAGACTCCCAAGATGGTGGGATACCATTTAAGGTGGGTCATAATGGGATCCTTTTCTTCAAGATTGTCTCCACTGGAATTTAGCTTGTCCTGGAGCTTGGTGATCCTCATGAAATATGAAGCTATATTCTTGGACTTCACCATCTTCATATTCGACAGTTGATTCCTCAATGTGAGAGTCACATTGATGCTACTGTGTTCAAATAGCTTCTTTATATTTTTGAACATCCTCCTCGTCATTGTCTTTTCTGAGATCTGAGGAACCAAGTGATCTCTACCTGAGTCCACTAAAATCCTCCTTGCTTTGGCATCATTCTTTCTCCAGCGAGGTTTGTCCAAAGATGGAAACCCTAAAAACAATCTTCTTCTGCAGTGTATGCGGACTTCTCTCTCTCCCAGAAAACTGTGCACTTCTTTTAGTTGTTTTGTTGTTGCTGTGTGTAATAATGAGGAGGGGCACCTCATATTTATATGGTTTTCCCACTAAGAATTTAACCAGGGCCGAATTCACTTGGGGGAGCAATATAATTTTTTTTTCTTTTCTTTTATTGTTGTATTTTCACCCCAAGGTTTACATTGTTCTTTCTAGTGTTTGTATGAATGATTACAACAAGTTCAAATCCAAAGGAGGACAATAAGAATGGCTTCTAAAGTTGCACAAACTCCAACATTCCAGATCCATAAAAATACCTATTGAAGAAGTCAAAGAAACTAAAGGAACTAGAGTCCGAGATACGACAATGAAAGAAACAACTCTAGAATACCATGAAGATCACGACATAGAAGAACCACAAGAGCTGGTAAAAACACTTGACGAGAAGATCTCTCTCAAGAGAAAACCAACATGGGAATGAGAGATATTACAAGATGCAGAAAGGCATGGTGCTCCAGATGGGATGCATAGAGAAAAGAAAAGACATAAACCATACAACAACTATGTGGCCCTGTTATGTGACATCATTGATAAAGAGACTTCCAAATATGAAGAAGCACTTGAAAATAAAGAACGAAAGGATTCCATGATCGAGGAGTACCAGTCAATTATGAAGAATGATGTCTGGGAGATAGTTCTGATATTGGAAGGGAAGTATTTTGTGACTTCAAAGTGGAACTACAAAATCAAGCATGTTGCAAATGAAAGCATTGAAAAACATAAGGCAAGGCTTGTGGCATGTGGCTTCTCACAGAAAGAAGGCATGGACTAGGAGGAGACATTTTCACCCACAGAAAGAAGGCATGGACTAGGAGGAGACATTTTCCCCCACAGAAAGATACAGTTCTTTCATATCTACACTTGCATTGGTTGCAGTAATGAAATGGATGTTACACCAGATGGACGTCAAGACAACATTCTTGAATGGTGTAGTCAAAGAGGAAGTGTACGTGGAGTAGCCACTAGGATTTGAGACACATGACAGGAAGACTCATCTATGCAAATTGAAGAAATCCTTGTAGTGATTGAAACAAGAACCTAGGATATGGTATGATAGGATGGAAAAATTCCTGATGAGCTTAGGATTTACTAAGAGTAAAGAATATTCCAACATTTACTTCAAGGTTGAAGGAGAAAGACCGATGAAACTCCTGCTATATATTGATGACATGTTTCTAACGGGAGAGGATGAACTCATTATAGATGCAATGGCATGAATCTTGCCAATGAGTTCGAGATGAAATACCTAGGGATGATGCACTACTTCTTAAACATGGATTTTTGGAAGAGTATGGATGGGATCTTCCTTGGTCAAGAAAAGTATGCAGTGGAGATTCTGAAGAGATTCGAAATGTTGGACTGCAAGGCGATAGCCACAACTATGGAATCGAGGTTGAATATATTGTGTGATGCTTCATCAAAGTCGATTGATGCCATGGTGTATCATCATATGATTGGTTCATTGATGTACTTGATGAATACAATACCAGACATATGCTTTGTTGTGACCACCCTTGGCCAGTTCTTGACGGATTCGATACATGTTCACCTTATTGTTGCAAAGAATGTATTGAGGTACCATAAGGGTACAATTGAGTATGGGATCAAGTATGATGTGAATCACAATATTAACATGCATGGTTATGTTGATTCGTATTGGGAAGGAAGCACCACTTATAGGAAGAAAACTTCAGGATGCTACTTCAGTTTGGGATCTTACATGATCTCCTAGTTTAGCAAGAAGCAGTCTCCAGTGATGCTGAGTATAGTCGATGTAGAGTATGTTGCAGCTTTCTTGACCAATTTTGAGGTAGTATGGATTTGTAATCTATGGTTTGATTTGTTTGATCTCCAGTTAGAGGCCACTTTGATATCCAGCTAGTCCTGGCGTAGAACACAGGTTATCCTTCGTTGTAATGAGTCCAAGAAGGTTATCCTTGAATGTAATCAGTCTTGGCATAGAAAGAAGGTTATACCTAGATGTAATAAGTACTTGAGGTTGTTCTCAAATGTAATCAATATAATGCAAGTCATCCTTGAACATAATCAATCCTTATGTATTTCCGTGTTGGAGATGACGAGAGGTCACAAGGAACTTGGTGTGCGCTTAGGCAATTCTCACATAGTGGAAGACACAGGATGTGTTGGTGACGTAATGATTCTTGGTGTACTCCTATGTTGGTAGAACTCATGTTTACTGTGGAAATATGTAATGCACTTAGTCTTCTCCTAGGTGATTCTCGCATAGTGGAAAACGCAGGTTCTTTTGGTGAGGTAATGAGTCATGGTGTTCTCCTTTGTTGGAACAATGCAGGTGGTATTTGGTATGCATCTAGGTTATGCTCCAAGTATGATGATGAGGTGATATGGATATGACAATATGATGGTAGGATATGGATTTGAGTGTAGTGGAAATGTAATGAATGGTCCAGTGTTGTACCTATGTGATGGATGGGATGTACCTAGATAAGGACTAGGCTTACACCCATCATGAAGCAAGGATGGATATGTAGAAAATTTTGATGACATATAGATTCAATAGATGTCAGTATGCAATGATTGATAAGATGAGGATTATGGAAACATCTATGATGATGATTCCATGATGATGACGTCACCATATGTGTTGATGATTATGGTGAGAGAATACCTTCCTAGTTAAGAGGGAGTGTTGTTGTATTTGTAAATTTAGAATATATTATGATGTATATTATCATTGTATGTTGTTGTACCCCCATCGGAGATGTGTTTACCTCCTCTTGGGATTTCATTACTATATATGGTCCTTGAGGTACAACCTTCGTTGTAAGTCGAGGTAGTAATCCCCATTTTAGTATAAAGAAATGTATTTTTGGAGTATCCCTAAGTGAAGTCAACCATGTTAGGGTAAGAGGTCGGCCCAGTCAAGTTATTAGGTGAGTCACTTGATGTGTATAAATTCCTTATTGTTGGTTTCTTGTAACTCCTCGATCAGCTCTGGGGTCTAGGATGTCGGGTCTCCTCCTTGGAAGTTTGTCTTCTTCTTAGTGAACTTTTCCAGCCATTCATGCAAGAGGACAAGAAATTCACAAAAGAACCATTTGTGAGGACCATCATGGATATATCTATCCAACCAATGGCCCATCGACAACTTTGGATTCTGATTTTCAGCTTCAGTAAACACCCGCAACTTTAGATCAAACCACCCTTCGATCTCCAGTCGAGTTGGATGCTAAAACATATCCTCCTATTAATAGCAACTCGATCCTGGAAACGGAACCATTTTTTGGTGAAACCTACCAACAAATCCTCGTCAATAGGGGTTCTCACTCTATAGATGCCTAACCAGCACAATCTCCCTAAGCACCGGCCCAGACAGGTTTTAACCTGCCCAGTAATGTCTGCAGAGCAGACGAAGTCTCAGCCGAGATGTTCAAGGGAGACCTGTCAGAACTAAGTTTCTAGTAGTGAGGATGGAGGATATGGGGATCTGACGAGGAGACACCATAATTACTAGATCCATAGCTTTGCAGTCGACGTTAGGTCATTTCCACAACTTGCAGAGTGAATCCAGAACTATGCAATCATTATTGATTCATTTCGATAGCATCATACAGTTTTCACAACATCGCTAATACCACAGCATTGTTCATAAAACATATCAACTCATAGTGCAACAGAACGTAACAGACTTTAAAATAGATCACATCAATATAGCGGAAAGAGACTAAATCACAGCAATATCATAACAAAACAGGCAGCAACATCATAACAGATTAGATCGCAGCAGTGATAACAGACAAGATTTGTGCAACAACTGTCATATCATATTAATCTTGCGCAAAGGATCCAAATTACACAATTCTTATCCAAAACTGGAGGCTTTATACATTAGGAAAACTCAGATAAATCGCAGATACATAGGAAACTCTCCAAAAACCAGATCGCACTAGACCTTATGCAATAACTATCCTCTGATGTGATTCTCCTCTGATGATCATGATCCCATTTTCTCTCTCTCTTTTATCTACTTGCAAAACTAGATCTATAAATAGGCTTGCGCCTTTACATTGATGATCCACATTAGATGAAATTTGAGGTATAAAATGGGCCTCCTAAGGAAAATGATAAAATAATAAAATAATAGTTATTAATTTTGGAGGAAGAATGAAAAAAACTACTTTTTTTGTTCATATTTTCGACATATCTCCATGTGTTTTTACTCAAATTCCAAGCAAGAGAGCTCGTTGGATGCAGAATTTAATTCCACATCCAACGAGTACCCACAATACATACGTTTGATAGACCTTGCTACCCCAAAAATAAGAAATACCTGAAAAAAATGTGATGTCATGATGATGATGTCATCATCACATTTTTTCAGGTATTTCTTATTTTTTAGATAGCGGGGTCTCTGAAAAGTATGCAGTGTGGGTAATCGTTGGATGTGAAATTAAATTCCACATCCAACGAGCTCTCCTGCCTAAAATTTGAGTAAAAATATAGGGAGATATGTCGAAAATACGAACAAAAAAAGTAGTTTTCTTTTATGACAAATATGTCAATTCAACCATTATGGTTGACTCATTTTATTGAAATTCTATTGGTTCTTGAATTCTAACTCACAAAATTTATTGTTGGCATGTTTTCTTATAAGGCCCATTTTAGACCCCAAATTTCCTCTAATGACTTCTAACTAACTTATAACCGCTAATGACCTATTGCAACAAAACTTGGTCAAATAATATATAAAATATTCAAAGTGGTTATTCTTTCTCCCATCGCACTGATCTGACCTTGTGTGGTACCGCATGAGCTTGTGCAGCTTCCGCAATGCTACGCAAATCACTTACCAAAACCCATGCCAACACGATCGTTCATAGGATATTAAAGAATACCCCTAATTTCATTAAATATTAGAAAATGCCTCCTAAAATTGTATTGTTGAACCCCCCTCCTAATATACCTTATTAAGAAAACCCCTAATTTCACCAGATATTGTACATATCCATTTTTATCAACCCATTTTGAATACCCCCTTTATATCATATTATCAACTTTTAACAAATAGGAGCCCTAATGCACTTACATTAAAATATTTCCAGCGGAACCTTAATCAATGGTGACGCTGATGTAATCTTAATATGTCCACCAAGTTTTCAATCTTGTTGTGGTTTGCGTGCCATCTAAATTGTATGTCATGAAAAGGGATCAATCTAAGTTCAAGTCATGGGTATCCCTTAACTTTAGCGTGTATTTTTGGATGGACTTCTTGAAAAAAATGGTATAACCTCAACTTTAGATTATGCAACATGATATCATGTTTCCTATACATATCATCAAGGGGAAGATGACATTTATGAATTTTATTATTTTCTTTTGATTTTTTCATCATCCATTTTCATGGCCTTAGGGCGAATGAAATATTAAATAAATCACATCTATGAAGAAAATTATTCTAAAAAAAGTAAGTTCAATGATTTGGAGGTATAAATCTAGCCCATGATTTGGAGGTATAAATATAGCCCATAATTCGGAGGTATAACTCTAGCCCATCATTTGGAGGTTGTTCCTTAGAAAGAGTTAGGATTGATATGAATCCATCCCATGATTTGGAGGGATGATTCTAGCCCGTGATTTGGATGTTATTCCTTAGAAAAAACTAGGATCGGTATGAATCCAACTTGTGATTTTGAGGTATTAATTGAGCCTATGATTTGGAGGTATGAATCCATCCCATAGTTTGGAGGTTATTCTTCCTCCCACCGAAATAAAATAACCCCAATATTTATATTACTATGTCAAATTAAAAACTCCCCTTTACCCCTTAATACAAGGAAATATATTTTTGAGGTTTGTAGGAGTATTCAAACCCCTAATATGAATGGACGCAATATGATATTGTGTCGCTAGTGAACCCCCCGTGCTTTGGTCCAAGAATCATCTTTAGATTTTCAAACTTGAAATCAGATTGGCGAAATATTTGAGTGCATGTGGCATTCAAAGATTTAGTTAAAATATATTTCGAATAACATCAGAGCATCGAGTTAATATATGAAGACAAAAACAAATATTTATTTCCAAATATTTGTAACCATCTCCAGATTTATTCTATTTTAGGTTGATGGATAATATTCAATTCCTTAAAAAGTTGGTAGCAACTTAGATTATGTAACTACTATAAATTTCATCATTTTGGAATGTAAAGGGGTTCCAGTTGAGAGGTTCTGAGATTTCAAAGTGTTGAGAGTGATTATTCTGAATGCATGAAGACAATATATACTTTGTAATTTCTTTTGGAGACTTACAATCTAAATATGAGAGTTCATCTTCTATGAGTTAGGTTGTAGTTTTCTTTTTAAATATGAATGTTGTGCAGTTATGTTTAAAGTGGTCTTAGTTATGGATTCTTTAGAAACAATGTTTTTGTTGTGATTTCCTAGGATCAAATTTAGTATCTCAAATTCCATGATTAGAATGTTTTTTTGAACATAGTATTTTATGTTAATGTGTGAATGAACAGTTTGTTCCATATGTTATCAATACATTTGAACCTAAGGCATCTTTGGCACCATTCTTGTTTCAATCCATTTATCCAAGGCTATTCTCATAATCTAATGTTATTAGTTGTCTTCTGCTAATTTCTCTATTTTGTAAACCATCTCTTGACCCATTACACAACCAACCACTTAATCTAAATCAATTATTTTTCCTTGAGCATTAAGATGTGTCGAACTTGTCCCCTTTGCAATTAGAGGACAACTTTTAGCATTCATAGGATTCAACTCATGTGGACAAGGGAAAACACACTATATTTCAAAAACTTTGGATAGGGCCTTACATAATTACTACAACAACTAATAATATCTCTTATATACCAAGTGATGAGTATGGAAGACTCCTTGCATACGTGGCTGGTGCAATATAATGTTTGTCACTTATGACGCATCCATTGCAACGAACTTCTGGAAAAACAGAAATCTGAATGTCAAAAAGCAATATTAGAGGTACTTGCACAACTTTTTGGAATATGGTGTAAGAATATGAAATGTGGACAGTCATATTACCTTCTGGAATATATAACTTTTATTTATGGAAAATTGAGTATAAATCCTAAAAAATGAGGTTCTTCTAAGGTTGGTATGTTATTTTTTCCCCAAAAAATAATGAATATGTTTGCGTTGGTCCATGCGTTTGGTATGCAAATGGTGGAATTTTGTGAAAAAATTATATAGAGTTGCAGATAACAGGTGTCTCTAGTGCAGGGTTATTTTTCCATATGTATTTATGTTATATTTTTTTAAAATTAAGGAAGTCAGTGACGCCCTAAAATGACAAGGTCGAGCATTGTCCCACGACATATTGTTCTTAACATAGTCAATGAACGATATTTTTTTTTTTAGGATATAGGTCTTTGTGTCTTCTTGTGCGGGTTCTTTTCCATTTTCTAAATAGGTGAGCCAATCAAAAGTTATAGCCGAAGAAAATAGCCTACCTTTTGTGTTAGACTGACGTTAGTCCATTTAAAGTTAAATAAAAAATAGAAAAAGATAATAGATTTAAATAAAAATTACATATTCAGAATCTATACATAGAGTTACAAGAGTGTGTGAATTTTCATTAGTAGTGGATAAGCATGGCATATACAAAATCATGCACGGAATAGTAGAAGTGGTACAAAACATGTTTCCTATCATAAGACAGTCCAAACCACTTGGTTTGGCAACCCAAACCTAAAACCAAAGCAGCCAAGTCATCCACCACGTAGGTTGAAAAAAATATTCCCGTCAAAATTCAAAATTTAAAGTAGCGTGTACGCACAACAAACACGCGTGCGTGTAGTTTAAAAAGTAACACATATGCACTAAAAGCATGATCACACTTCTGTGTGCGTGCACGTTAAACACGTGTGCATGCATCTATTTAGTATTTGAAACTTTGCTTTGATTTCATTTTCAAGCATCTCAACCTGCCCTCTCCCTAATTGTAACAATGATGATGATGAGGAGGATGATGATGATGACCATGACGACGACGACGACGACGATGATGATGACCACGATGATGATGACCATGACGATGATGATGAACAATGATGATGATGATGATGATGATGATGATGATGATGATGGTGATCATGATGATAAGGATGATGACTATGATGATGAGGATGAGGATGAGGATGAGGATGAGGAAGAAGATGACAATGACGAGGATGATGAACAATGATGATGAGGATGATGATGATGATGATGACGACGACGACGACAATGATGATGATGATGACTATGACTATGACCATGACTATGATGATGATGATGATGATGATGATGATGATGATGATTATGATGATTACGATGATGATGACTATGATGATGATGATGATGATGATGATGGCGATGACAATGACGACGACGACGACGATGATGATGATGGTGACCATGACGATGATGACCATGATGATGATGAGGATGATGAGGATGATGAGGATGATGATGATGAGGATGATGACTATGATGATGATGATGATGACGATGATGATGATGATGAAAAATATGGTGATGATGATGAGGATGATGATGATAATGATGACGATAATGATGATGATGATGATGATGATGATCACAACGACTATGACTATGATGACGATGATTATGATGATGATTACGATGATGAGGATGATGATGATGATGACCATGACGACGATGATGAACAATGATGATGATGATGATGACAATGACGATGATCATGATCATGAATTCTATGACTATTATGACGATGATTATGATGACAACTATGATGATGAGGATGATGATGACTATGATGATGACTATGATGGTGATGATGATGATGATGATGACCATGACCATGACGAAGGTGATGAACAATGATGTTGTTGATGATGATGATGATGATGATGATGAGGATGATGAGGAGGAGGATGACGACGATGGTGGCGATGAGGAGGAGGATGATGATGACAATGACGATGACAACGACGACGACGACGATGATGACTATGATAATGATGACCATGATGATGATGATGAACAATGATGATGATGATGATGATGATGAGGATGAGGATGAGGATGATGACGATGATGATAATGAGGATGATGATGATGATGATGATGATGACGACGATGATGAACAATGATGGTGATGTTGATGATGATGATGACGATGAAAACGACGGATGATGATTATGATGATGATCACAATGACTATGACTATGATGACGATGATTATGATGATGATGATGATGATTACAATGATGATGATGATGATGATGACCATGAAGATGATGATGAAAAATGATGATGATGAGGATGATGATGATGATGATGATAATGATGAGGATGAGGACGATGATGATGATGAGGATGACGATGATGATGAGGATGATGAGGTCGATGATGATGAAAAATGATGATGAACGATGATGATGATGATGATGACGATGACGATGACGATGACGATGATGAAGACGTTGATGATGATGATGATGATGATGATGATGATGATGTTGATGTTGATGATGATGACCATGACGATGATGATGGTAATGAGAATGATGACAATGATGATGATTAGGATGATGACTATGATGATGATGATGATGATGATGATGAACAATGATTATGATGATGATGATGACGATGACGACGACGATGACTATGACTATGACTATGATGAAGATGATTATGATGATGATGATGATTATGATGACGAGGATGATGATGACTATGATGATGATGATGACGAGGAAGAGGAAGAGGAGGAGGATGAGGATGATGATGATGATGATGATGATGATGATGATGATGATGATGTCCATGATGATAATGATGAGCAATGATGATGATGATGAGAATGGTGATGACGACTATGATGATGATGACCATCCTCTACCATTTCACTCTCTATCATTATTTGGTAAACCTTATATATATGTAGTTCATAAAAACATACTCATGACACCCATATCCCATTTAAATACCTACAAAGAACTCATACAAGGGGCTCATGTGTTGGTTCAAGGACTTGTTGAAGGCTCATACACATTATAACGTTCAACAATATCATGATGTCTTACACATTAGAGTAGTTTCTCATGGTGATTGAGCCCTAGAAGTGGTGTTTGTCATCTAAGACCCTAATGATATTGATCTAAACCCCCACTCTCCATATATCTACTCTCTCTCTCTCTCACACACACATAGAACACGTCATGCTACCTTGTTTATAGCCTAAGGCCCTGTTGCAGCTGCAACTATTTCCCAAATTTTCTAAAAATTTTGGACCCTCCTTTTAATTTTATCTTGCATGGATTTGTTTTTGATTGCTAAACTTTGTTGAATTGAGATAAATTGTTTAACATTTTCGGAGGTGAATGGCTATCTTTTGATTGACTTGAACTTGAAGTTTTGGTTTGTTGATAATTTCCTTTTCCACTGTCAGAAGTCATTTTAACAAAGAATCGGGGCCGTAGTTCTCTACGTAGCCATTGTTGCGGAAGCTAAATGATGAATGTTCCAACAGTTAGCTCTTATCTTTTCTGATGCCGTGGTTTTGACTTTACAATATTGTTGCTTTTCACTCTCAGAACGGTTTATGACTTTAATCGAAAGTCGTAGTCCTTATGTCGCCCGCTATTACGGCTCCTTAGTAGACTAACCATCCAACGTATAGTTTTTTCGTTTGCTGATGATTTGTTCTGATCTTCGCCGATGTTTTCGATTGCTGCAGGACCCTTAGTCCATGTGATTTTCGTTGTTACGGCTCTTTACCGAACTAATCACTCGATGTTGTAGTCATTCCTATGTTCGATGCTACAGTTTTTAATGTTTTATTTCGTCGACATTTTATTTTTCCATGAAACACTTAGGCTGTATGTCTCTCATCGTTGCGGTTGCGCAGTACACTATCGTTCCAACATTTTCGTTGTTTTCATCTGTTGATACCTTACTAGTTAGTGGCTCCGCTATCTGATGTGTGACTACAGTAGCACTTAGTGTTTTTTCTCGCTGACATTGTGGAGACCAGAGTTTGTCCGTCACCTGCCATTGCGGCTCCTCATTGAACTGATCCTCCGATGATTAGTGTTTTTTGGCTTTCGACTGTCGGTAGGGTTTCCCTACCGTTTGTTGTGCTGTCACTCTATTTTATGGGATGGTGGAGTTTTCCCATGGGTGTTGTTCGAGTCAAGGTTTCTAAGATGAAGAGCGTAGTTTGGTGGTTTGGTGTTTTGAGGAATGGTGGTTACTTTGTCATTATTCATGCTTTCATCAGAGGATGTCGAATTGGTCCACATGCAGCCTGGATTGAGATAAAAGTATGTTTTTTGGACTTGTGTTTTTAGTTCGGATAGTGGATTTAGAGGATTTTTAGGCCCAGCTTGCAGGATTCTCTTTTCCTTATCTTTTCATACTTTATATTTGTTTATAGTTCGTTTCATAGAATGCATGTATTGATACAATTTGTGTTAATTTGTCAAACGCTAAGTGATTTAAGGACTGGTTATTCATGATAGGGTTATTGCTGCTGTAGAGAAGATGTGTCTAGAAGAAAAAAGAGAAAGAAAATGCAGAAGCAGAGATGAGGATAGAGAAGAAGAAATTCAGGTCTAAGTTCAACAGGATCTAACAAGGGACCAATGAATTATTGAGCATATAAATAGAAGAAGAGGCATGAGCTTGGAAAAGTTCATCAGTTACCAAGCTGGTCCCTTTTCATAAAAGTGATCTTAAATCGTAAATCTAAAATGTGACATTTGTATGAATCATGAGCACTCACAAAAGGAAAAAAGTGTGAGATTAAACGGTTGGGGGAGCGCGAAGGTTACCGAGGGGTAGCCCAAGAGTTTTTGTTGTAGTATAAGTATAGGAGAATTAGACAGAATAAGGGAATTTTTCCCATTGAGATTTGTGAGTCTGATGTACGAAGAACTATTTCCTTTTGCATAAAGAAATTACAAGTTTCCTGTTGGAGAAAGCTTTGTGGAACTTTTCAAATGCTGTTCCATGGATGTGTTAAATATGAACTATTTTTTTTTCATCTTTGTGTCCATGAACTATGAGATCGTTCTAACTCTTTGAACCTATGTTCTTGTATGAATGCTCTCTAGTTTATTCTATGGAATTTCCACTATGAGTAATGAATGTTGTTCATAAACAATTAGCTATCTAGTTGTTGATATATCTTTAAATGTTCATGTGTTTTGAAAGAATTATCAGCTATCTGTGATTTTTCTTAATGCAAGCACAAAACACATTACTCATTAATGAATGATAATTTTTCTCCCCAGGGATAGTTTAGATTGTTAGTTTTCGTTTCTTGATGTGTGTGATTTAGATGCGAGAGAGTTAAGACGAGAGGTAAGAACTTGCGCATCACATTGTGACACTCCTCATATTCTCTATCAATTTGCATTCTTATATAAGCACTTGCATCTCATACTTAAACATAAAAACTAAAACATACATGGTGGACCGGGCCACAACTGGTAAAACCTTTTATTTTTGGTTACTTTGACCTATGGTAGCCGGAGCATAAACTGGACGGATTTCGCATACCAAACAGTAACGGGCTAGTTTGGAATGTTTACTGGGGAGAATCCCTTGCTATTGTTTCCTATGATTTTCCAGGGCTCAATATTTTTTGGCGCAAGAAGGAGGGCCGCCAGTGCATGGCTAGCCGAGGAAACTTATTTTCTCAAGATTATTCCACAAGTGATAGTTCTGAAAGCAGTCTGTTTCCCAATCCAATTCCTGAAGAGAAGGGTAAAGAGAATCTGTATTCTGTCAATAAAGAAGTAGTTAATGATCTTGGGAGACATACTAGGGAATATGTGAAGAAGATTGGAGGATTACCCTTTATTCCCGTCTTGCCCAGAAGAGAATATAAGAAGAAATATCATCCTACCTTGGAAGACGCAGTGTTGGTTGGAGATTTTGAAGAATTGGTAGAAACAACCTTACAGGAAGTTGTTCAACCTCTGAATTAGTTGGGCCTAGATACACCTTACGGTTCACCTATTCAAACCCATGTTCACTCACCACCTTATTCTCCACCCAAACTCATGGCAGGCGTAAACAAAAATTAGCCACCCAACCCACCAAATCCACCACCTACTTGGAAGGCCAAGTCACCTTTAAACCTGACACCCCCTTTACATGACTTACCTCAGGCTTTTGAGAAAATGCTGCCCAAGTTTGACCCAAGTGAAAATATTTTAGTAGATGATCATTTGCAAAGATTTTACTTGGCTATAGAAGGGCTAAAGGATGTAGATCATGAATATGTAGTTTGCAGATTGTTTCCACATACCTTGAAAGGAGCAGCAGCCTCATGGTATATTGTTGTGCCTGCAAACTCAATCCCGGACTGGGATACATTTTAAAGGATATTCAGAAATAAATATGCAGTCCAAAAAACTCATGCAGCGTTAATGAAGGGGTTATGTGCTTTGAAGAAACAAAGAAAAGAAAAATTGCATAGTTTCACCCAAACGTTTACTACTTATCTTAAGAATTTTTCTGCAACTAATAAACCATCTGATAAGGTTTTGATCAAATACTATATTTCAGCTTTAGGGCCCGACTTGGCCATGTTTGACAAGATGCAAGTCAAGCCTACATTGTCAGAAACTTATGAAGAAGCCGAGAGAGTAGAAGGTGAAAGAGAAAGCATAGAAGATTATCCTGAGCAGTCGACATAAAAAACTTTTGGTAAGAAAGCCTTATTACTATCTAGGCCTAAAGAGGGGTAGTCACATGACTTTGAAGGAATGTTAAAAATGATGCAGAAACTGTCTAACATAATAATAGATTTGGAAAAGTAAAAAGAAGCTCAGAAATATTATAAGCCTTACTATAAAAGGAGAGAGGAAAACAATCAATCTAAGCCTCCTCCACACAGTCCTGCATCAATGAACTTAACAGAGGTGGGTATGGATAACTTTTGCACCTTTCATCAACAGCCCCATTCTGAGAAAAATTGCCCTCAATGGATAAATTCAATGACATTAGTAATGAATCAGCTATTGGACTCTAAACTAACAGAAGCTGATGACGATGAAGAAAAGGGAAATAAATACATAGAAAAACAAGAGGATGATGCTCTGGTTTTATGGGATTGTGTCTCACTTTTTGATATAGAAGATGATGGTACTCTGAAATAGGAAGAAATATCAGAAACAAACGTGACGACAAGAAGTCAAGGTTTGTTAAATAAAGACAAATCAATAATCCTAAAAATTAAGAGACTTCAAAAGAATGTAAAGAAAATTCAGAAGAGCACCACAGCTGATAAAATACCTGAATTCACCATTACGAGTCAGGATCCAAAGAAAATCAACATGCCTATTAATCCCATTAAGGAGAAGAATGATGATGTAAAAAAGAATCTCAAAGAACATAAGATGGAATATGACATTGTGGAAGATATTAAAAGGGCTAAGGAAAATATCTCACCATTTGAAATGTGTAATATGCCTCAGCAAAAACAAAGATTGTTAAAAGCACTTGAAACACCTGAAAATATTCCAACCGACAATAAACCCCAATAAGAATAAATTGGTGAAGCAAGTGTGGGAGGTAAGACTAAATGAAAAACCCCACCATTTCTCCTGACCTTTGAAATTTTCAACCATAACGTGCACAACTATTTGGTAGACTCGGGGCCATCAGTCAATGTTATGCCACTTTCAGTTTGCAAAAAGATAAATGGACAGCCTAAACCATCTACCTGGTAGGTTATTCAGTTAGACAGAACAAATGTGAAGGTAATTTGGGAAATGGAGGATGTTCTGATTCGATTATCTTCAAATGGAAAGTATGACAGTTCATCGATATTGTAGTAGCAGACATACCTGAGGCTTATGGAGTTGTTTTGAGTCAAGATTAGTCAGCAAAGCTAAATTTATATTTTTCCTCTAATTGGTCACATTTGTGGTTTCCGTATAAGGGAAGCCCCAACCAAATTAAAGTATTAAGAGAGCCCCACATGAAGCACAATGTTACTCAGTTGGAGGGTAAGAATGAACCAGTGAATTCTGTATTGGGGAATTACTTCATTGAACTAAAACTAGGAAACTACCAAGTGAAAGAAGCCAGCGGTACACCAGACACACAGCCCGGTCTCGTTCAGTTTTCATAGGCTAATGGATTTGACTGTAAAATAGTAGACTTAGTTTCTGATGCAGTTGTTGATTCAAGTACAATAGAATTAGATAGTTTTTGGACACTTTTTTTTATGGATATAAAACTTTGGAAGGATCAAGAGCTGGCTATGTCCTGATTGATCCAAAGAAAATTAAACACTTTCTTTCATGTAGATTAGAGTTTGAATGTACCAATAACACAGCTGAATATGAAGCTTTAGTTCATGGACTAAGAAAAGCAATTGAATTAAAAGTTTGAAAATATGAAAGTGTATGGGGATTCTAAAATAATTGTAAAGCAAACTTGAAAACAGATACATTGCAACTCACCTCATTTAAAAGCTTATCAGAATGAAGTGTGGGATTTGCTGACAAATTTTTATGCATTTAATATTGTATCCATTCCTAGACTTAAGAATCCAGCAGCTGACTTGTTAGCTACCTCAACTGCAAGGTTTGTACCTACAAATAACCAGTGTTCTATTGAATTACTTTTCAGGCCTTCGGTTCGAGACATGATTACTAATCTATGAGTTTTTGATGATTATCAACAAATATTGGAATGTTTGATGAATGATGAAACTTTCAAAGGGGCAATTATCGATGGCGAAGAACACCAAGCTGAGTTAAAATTCGACAACTTCATTCCCAAAGGGGTTAGAACCTTAGAGCGGATGTTTGATTTAGACAACAAATTTAGAAGACCAGCAAATGTCAAGACTCATAGCTCGTCTTTGCAATTCGAGATGATAAATTTGGGAACTGAAGTTAAACCCAAATATGTAAATTTGGGAAAGTGTTGCTCTCTGAGTGAAAGAAATAAGATCATTAGTTTTTTCAAACAATACAAAGATGTATTTTCTTGGACATATGAAGAGCTTAAAACATATGACACCAAGATTATACAACACATCATTCCTATTAGAACTGGAGTCAAGCCTTATCGGCAACCTTTGAGGAAGATGCATCCAAAACTGGAGCCTTTAAATCAGAATGAAGTAAAAAAGTTATTGGATGCCAAAATTATATTCAAATTCAGACACTCAAAACGGGTTTCAAATTTGGTACCAGTAAGGAAGAAATCTAGAGAAATCAGGCTATGTGTGGATTTCAGAAACCTAAATCGTGCTTTAGACAAAGACAACTATCCAGTCCCACCCATGGAACATATATTGTAGATGGTTTTGGGTTTTGAGTTATTTTGGTTATTAGATGGATTCTCTAGCTACAATAAAGTGTTAGTAGCTGAAGAAGACATACTTAAAACTATTTTTAGAACAAAACGAGGAACTTTTTCTTATAGAAGGATGCCCTTTGGACTCATCAATGCTGGAGCTACTTTCCAAAGGGCTATGGATATAGCTTTCCATGGTCTAATTGGCCATAGTGTTGTAGTATATCTCGATGATGTCACGATATTTTCAAAGAAGAGAGAAGAACACACATTCCATCTAAAACAAATTTTCGAGCGTTGTCAAAAATACAGCATCTCACTGAATCCAAGGAAATGTGTGTTTGTTGTTACATAAAGAAAGCTATTGGATCATGCGGTGTCTAAAAAGGGGATCTCCATAGACCCAGAAATGATCAAATCCATTGAATAGATCCCCTTACCCCGTAATAAAAAAGGTATGCAATCATTCATGGGGACAATAAATTTCATGTGAAGGTTTGTGCCAGATTTCACTCAAATTGTTAAACCTTTGCAGCAAATGGTGAAACAAAGTGTACAATTCAAATGGACTAATGTAGAGAAGAATGTATTCAATAAAATAAAGACATCTATTGCTCATGCACCCTCTCTCAAAAGTCCAAATTTTGAGAAGGATTTTATTTTGTACACTTTTGCATCTGACGATTCATTAGCAGCGGTGCTTACTCAAAAGGAAGATGGGGGAGATGAGTACCCCATATAATTTATGAGCACTAGTCTACAAGGGGGGGAAATTTAATTACCCATCTATGGATAAACAATCTTATCCAGTATTCAAAGCGGTAAAACAATTTAGGCCATACATACTTAAGAACCAGATGAAGGTAATAGTTCCACACCCAGCTATAAGGTCTCTTTTCATACAAAAGGAGTTAGGAGAAAGAAGAGGCAACTGGGTAACAACTTTGCAAGAATATGACCTCGAATTCAAACCAGCATCCATAGTTAAAGGGCAAGGACTATGAAAATTAATGGCTGAAGGTAAAAACAATGAAGAAAACGATTGGGAAAATGAAGCTGAATTACATATGATGGATGTATGTCCTCTTTTCACAGCTCCAGATTCCTGGTACCGAGACCTTGTTCATTACCTTTAGGAAGGATTGTTGCCAGAACATTGGAATTCCAAACAACGAAGAACGTTGCGCCTTAAATCAGTTGTGTATCATATCATTGATGGAATTTTATTCAGGAAGAATTATGGTGGAGTTCTTATTAGATGCTTAGAGAAAGAAGACACAAAAAAGGTCATAATAGAGGTACATGATGGGCCTGCTGGAGGTCATTTTTTTAGAGATACGACAGCTCACAAGATTCTCAGAGCTGGATACTATTGGCCCACATTATTCAAGGATACGCATGCCCATGTTAGAGAGTGTGATATCTGCCAGAGGTGTGCGGGAAGACAAGACAAAGAAGCAGGACCATTGAAGCCTATGATGATAATGGAACCATTTCAGCAGTGGGGGATTGCCATCATTGGATAAATAAAACCAAATTATTCCTTGCAACACAAATATATCTTAACGACAACTAACTACTTCACTAGATGGGTTGAGGCCATTCCGTTACATAAAGTCAATGAAGATGCGGTCATGGATTTCTTGCAAGATCATATCATGACCAGGTTTGGGGTTCCAATTTCCATAGTTTTCGATAATGCTACTTATTTTTCATCTATTAGATTAACTTCATTTTCTCATGAAAGAGGAATTAAGTTGCATTATTCTGTGAACTATTACCCACAAGGGAATGGTTTGGCAGAATCTACAAACAAGAATCTGATTAGGATCTTAAAAAAGATTGTGATAGAAAACCAGAGAAGTTGGCATTTAGCTTTACCGAATTCTCTTTGGGATGATAGGGCCACACCCAATAATTCCTTAGGTGTGTCACCGTATACCCTTTTTTACGGGAAAGAAGCTATCCTCCCTCCGAACATTATGCTACCATCTTCCATAATAGCTCAAGAGTCTAGAGGCACAGACAATGAAATCCTGCAAATTAGAATCTATAATCTTTTGAAGGCAGAAGAGTCTAGGTCCAAGGCCAAAGAACATCTTAAGCAACAACACGAAGTAGTGAAAAGGTGGTTTGATAAGCACAAAGCTAGAAAAAAGGAATTTGAAGTGGGAGAACTGGTTCTTAAGTGGGATCACCTACATGATGAAAAGGGGAAACACGCGAAGTTTCAACAGTTATGGGTAGGCCCTTTTCAAATTGCCCCAAAACTTGGCCCCTCAACCTACAAATTGCAAAATTTACAGGGATGGGAAGAGAACTTACCAGTTAATGGTTTAATTCTCAAACCTTATTTTTCCTGATTTTTGTTTTTTGTTTTGTACATAAATAAACTGATTTTTTTGTATGTTTGATTTATTTTATTTCTTCTTGTTTTTATTTTAGATGTTAATTGATTTCAATAAAAGAGGAAAACTTTTGGTTGCATGGAGGGCATCAGAATTCTAGATTAACTAAAGTCCTTGAGTGTAAGACTGTGTACTATTGTTTTATCTGAAAGTATTTCTTCTAGTTTAACAGTTTTCCTGAATGGCTATGAACACATTGAAGTCCTACTTAATCCTTATAAAATAAATCAGGATCAAAAGGTCTGGAATACTATTTCGAGGCTCCATCCATCTCACATTTAAAATGTCCTAGGGAGTGACAGCAAAATACCCATGGAAAGGAAGCAAGGTAAACAGTATATTATATATAAATGATCCCATGCCAAGAATTGAAAGCCAAAAAGGAAAATAAGAGTCAAAAGCTCCTAAGAAAGCAATATGTATCAAAACAAAGTACTGAACTATATGAGTACAAAATTGCCAAAATTTCTTCTCCGTCCGTGAGCTGAAAATTAAATATATCTCTCACACAAAAGGACACTATGGATAGAGGAGCCTGAATAAAAATTCAGAAAGAAAGGCATGCAGGAGGACTCAAATAAAAGGACAAAAGTCCAAAAGCATGAAAAGTGAAAAACGACATGGGAATGAGGAACAAATGAATATGTATGTTTACCAAATGTTACAATATTGTGGTGTCCAAGCTAAAAGCTACCCAAAGGCAGAGGTAAAAAAATGAAACTCATATTCCTGGCCTCAAAAGAGTTATCTTGATTTTTAAATCTTGGTTTCCATTTTCCTAAATTGGACTATCATCAATTCAACATATTGGTTTTATTTTCAAACAGTCTCTTACTTAAGGAAGAAATTGTCCAAAGATATGGGTTCACCAGGTAGTCGCCAATTGTTGCAGCTGCAACTATTTCCGAGATTTTCTAAAAATTTTGGACCCTACTTTTAATTTTATCTTGCATAGATTTGTTTTGGATTGCTAAACTTTGTTGAATTGAGATAAATTGTTTAACATTTTCAGAGGTGAATTACTATCTTTTGATTGACTTGAACTTTTGGTTTTGGTTTGTTGATAATTTCCTTTTCCACTGTCGGAAGTCATTTTAACAAAGAATCGGGGCCGTAGTTATCTATGTAGCCGCCGTTGCAGAAGCTAAACGCTGAATGTTTCGATGGTTAGCTTTTATCTTTTCTGATGCCATGGTTTTGAATTTGCGATATTGTTTCTTTTCGCTCTCGAAACGGTTTATGACTTTAATTGGAAGTCGTAGTCCTTATGTTTCCCAATGTTGTGGCTCCTCAGTAGACTAACCATCTGAGGTATAGTTGTTCCGTTTGCTGATGAATTGTTCTGATCTTTGCCGATGTTTTTTCGATTGCTACGAGACCCTTAGTCCATGTTATTTCTACCATTATAGCTCTTTACCGAACTAATCACCCGATGCTATAGTCGTTCTGATGTCTGATGCTGCAGTTTTTAATGTTTTATTTCGCCGATGTTTTATTTTTCCACGAAACCATTAGGTTGTATGTCTCCCGCCGTTGCGGTTGCGCAGTACGCTATCGCTCTAGAGTTTTAGTTGTTTTCATCTGCCGATACCTTACTAGTTAGTGGCCCCGCTATTCGATGCATGAATACATCAGCACTTAGTGTTTTTTCTCGCCGACATTGCAGAGACTAGAGTTTGTCCATCACCCGCCATTGCGGCTCCTCATTGAACGGATCCTCTGATGCTTAGTGATCTTTTGCTTCCAACTGTCGATAGGGTTTTCCCACCGTTTGTTGTGTTGTCACTCTATTTTATGGAATGGTGGAGTTTTCCCATGGGCATTGGTCGAGTAAAGGTTTCTAATATGAAGAGCGCAGTTTGGGGGTTTGGTGTTTTGAGGAATGGTGGTTACTTTGTCATTCTTCATGCTTTCATCGGAGGATGTCGAATTGGTCCACATGCAACCTGGACTGAGATAAAAGTCTATTTTTTGGACTTGTGTTTTTAGTTCGGACAATGGATTTAGAGGATTTTCAGGCCCATCTTGCATGATTCTCTTTGCCTTATCTTTTCATACTTTATATTTGTTTAGAGTTCGTTTCACAGAATGCATGTATTGATACAATTTGTGTTACTTTGTCAAACTCTAAGTGATTTAAGGACTGGTTATTCATGACAGGGTTATTGCTGCTGTAGAGAAGACGTGTCTAGAAGACAAAAGAGAAAGAAAATGCAGAAACAGAGATGAGGATAGAGAAGAAGAAATTCAGGTCTAAGTTCAACAGTATCTAACAAGGGACCAATGAATTACTGAGCATAATAAATAGAAGCATAGGCCCAGGCTTGGAAAAGTTTGTCAGTTACCAAGCTGGTCCCTTTTCATAAAAGTGCTCTTAAATCATAAATCTGAAATGTAACATTTGTATGAATCATGAGCACTCACAAAAGGACAAAAGTGTGAGATTAAATGGCTAGGGGAGCCCAAAGGTTACCGAGGGGTAGCCCAAGAGTTTTTCTTGTAGTATAAGTATAGGATAATTAGACAGAATAAGGGACTTTTTCCCATTGAGATTTGTGAGTCTGATGTAAGAAGAACTATTTCCTTTTGCATAAAAAAATTTCAAGTTTCCTATTGGAGAAAGCTTTGTGGAACTTTTCAAATGTTGTGTCATGGATGTGTTAAATTTGAACTATTTCATTTTCATCTTTGTGTCCATGAACTGTGAGATCGTTCTAACTCTTTGAACCTATGTTCTTGTATGAATGCTCTCTAGTTTATTCTATGGAATTTCCACTATGAGTAATGAATGTTGTTCATAAACAATTAGCTATCTAGTTGTTGATATATCTTTAAATGTTCATGTGTTTTGAAAGAAGTATTAGCTATCTGTGAGTTTTCTTAATGCATGCACAAAACACATTACTCATTAATGAATGATAATTTTGCTCCCTAGGGATAGTTTAGATAGTAGTTTTCATTTCTTGCTGTGTGTGATTTAGATGCGAGAGAGTTAAGACAAGAGGTAAGAACCTGTGCATCACATTGTGATGCTCCTCGTATTCTCTATCAATTTTCATTCTTAGATAGGCACTTGCATCTCATACTTAAACATAAAAACTAAAACATACATAGTGGACCGGGCCGCAACCAGTAAAACCTTTTATTTTTGGTTACTTTGACCTATGGTAGCTGGACTGTAAAATGAATGGATTCCCCATACCAAACAGTTTCGATCTAGTTGGGAATGTTTACAGGGGATAATCCCTTGCTTTTGTTTCCTGCAATTTTCCAGTCCTCAACAGGCCCAAATGATCTTGCTATACCCCCCCTCCCACTCTCTATATCTCTCATTAACCCTCCTCATCTCTCTCTCTCTCTCTCTCTCTCTCTCTCTCTCTCTCACACACACACACACACACACACACACACACACACACACACATAGAACATGTCACCCATCCTTTCCCATAATGATCAAACATGTTGTACCTCAAATGAACATGTATAGGGTGAGCGAATCCATTGTATTTTTTTCAGTAACGATATAAATTTTAGAGGGCTACGGGCGCGCCATCTTTTTTTTATTGATCAAGGCATTGTGGTCATGTGTTATTAACAATGATGTTTTTACCATGTGTTATTGACCATGGACACCACTGTCACCACTGTCGTGACCATGGTCACTATTGTCTCTACTGTTGTGTTAGGGCTTGAGGCCATGTGCTATTAACCATGGTCGTTACTAAACCTTTGTTAAACCTTGACACCCATCCTTGTTCAGTGTTGGAGGCCTCCCTTACCCTCCACTAGCCATAGGTAAGGATCCTGAGACCTCATAATGGAACCCATGGGCCTATGAAGAAAGTAGTGGTGAAGACTATATTGTAAAAATACTTGTACATGTGTGAATACCAAGACATTGTTGAAGAACGCTAGTCATTAAATGGGATACACGTTAGTGAGTTAATGTTGTAATTTCTAGGCAGCAGCGTGCACACGTGTTTATGCGTGTACGCATAGACACATGTGTGCTCTCCTATACATGCGTGCATGCTCCTAAACACATGTGTGCACACCTGTTGCTAGTTAAAAAAACAGAGATCTGCTTTCTTAGGTTTGATACAGATTTTCACAGGTTTTATACCACTGTTCACACATTTTGTTCTCCTGAAATTTGTAATTTGGATCACACTCAATCATCAATTGGACACTCTTTGATATATTGTATAGAATATCACTCTTGGAATCTAACAAACATCTCCAATAGTCTTGGAAGTTAGTTGATATATTCAAACTACAAGTTTTCATTGGAAGGAGAGATCATTTTGAATAGGTATGGTGAATTGTAAATAATTGTTTTCATTCACAAGCTTTGAGATCATTTCATTGATTTATGTTTTATCATATGCCTACAACAATTTGAGACTCTTATCTCTTATGTTTTATGTTTTATCATATCTCTTGAGACTCTTATCTCTTATGTTTTATGTTTTATCATATGCATAGATGAAGTTATCTCTTGAGACTCTTCAATTTGAAAAAAACCTTTGAAGTAATCATGGGAGAGTGTACATATTGAATAGTTCACCAAGTTGTCCATATTCTCTATACAAGATGAAGTATGCAATGTAGACCAATAATGATTTGCACATGAATATATTTTGATTTCCCACAAGGATGGCATATATAAGTTTCTCTCTTGAGACTCTTCAATTTGTATAAAAACCTTGGAAGCAATAATGGGAGAGGTTACATATTTAATAGTTCACCAATTTGTCCATGCTCTCCTCTTCATGCTACATTTATCATAGCATGCCTTTGAGCTTGACAATGATGCCTCTACCTCAATGATTTCTCCTTCCTTCGGGGGATTTGAAACCTCCTCATTGTGTAATTAGTAAATCTATTCTCTTTAGTTAGTGTAACTTAATGAGTGTAATTTATTCAATTTATTCCTAAGAAATCCAAACACCAACTTGTGTCTTCCCTCACAACTAATGTGGCATATTACGTGTAATTTTATCTCGTCCAAAGGTGTTGGAAATGAAGAATATTTCATTCATATTCTTGTGACTTCCACTACTTTTTGAACACAAAGGAAGTCATAATCCTATAGCTATAATACCTACAAACTTGAATCTATTTACTTGACTCAAATAGAGTATAGAAATAAAAATTTAGTTCGAACATAAAGAGAAACCTTTAATCAACGTTTATGTATCAATTCCACTAATTACCATACTAACATATCTGTAATTTAGTTAATTATGTTGGAACATGTCATGTTTCTTGTATAATGTAAATAATACCTTATTTGTTGCTTCTTATGCAGGGGTAGACCTCATAGTTTTGATAAAGAAACTTTTGGAGATGGGAAACTCATGTAACAGATTAAGAAAAACTATAAGGAATATGCCCATTGAAAAGGAAAATGAGGTAAGAGAAAAGGACAGGTTGGCAATGGACAGAGTTAGATATGGTCCGAACATTTCCACTAATACTGTGACTGATCCTAACACAGTTGATGACATAAAAACCTCTAGTTCAGAACCATGGGTGAAGTGGTTGCGTGCAACAGACCCAACTCAAATTCCAACATCAACACAGTCTCCAACTAACAATCCATCAACAAGCCATGATGAATCTCTTGAAGACATAGGTATATTGAGAGACGCTAAGTTTTAAGCATTGGACGTAGGAGCAATGATTAGTTTGAAATATCTCCAAGAATACCACAACATGTCAATCACACTCCCAATATGGAGCAACATGTGAATGAAGCACCACAACAAAGAAGCTCTGGGATTCGTAGCTCATTTCCACCTTCCCTACCTCGACTTTCTAGTGCAAGAAAAAGGAATCCTAGACTGATCCATGTTGATGAAATTTATCTATTAGGCCTTGAAGGTAAGTTTCCCAAACGCACTATCGATTGGCAATGTAGCAAATTAATGAAGGAATATTTTGAATCCAAAGGTGATGCAGGTAAATGTCAATTATTACTATGTTTGTTAAAGTCAATTTTTTTAGTTGTTGTTAGGAGAATTCTGGGCATAAAGATGGTTATAAATTCAAAATCTAACAATCATATTGTTAGAAATCTCCAATCTGCTTTTAAAGTGATTGGGAAGATGTATCATACTAAATATGTTTGTGTGGCTCGTCGTGTGTTATCATAATCAGTTGTAAGCAAGTCCACATGGAAACATTGCCTCATTTCACACACTTCTTGCATACTTAAATTAAACAGAAAAAATGTTAATAAGTACTCTGTTATAAGAGAAAATATTTAGACTCTAGGTGGAAAAGATTGTTGGGATTTTGTCGGCAGTTTTCCTCATCGAGATATGAAGCTAATTGATGATGTTAAGGACTTAGTACAAAAGTTATGGCATGATCATACCAGACCTTCATCTAACCAAAGAGATGTGCTAAAGCTGAGAAAATGTTCTACTAAACATGAACCCCACGTCAAACACTTCCTTGACATGACACAGAGTGAACTCTATGAGATATTCAAGAATGAGCACACACAATTGAACCTGGGCGAAAGGTCCTTTGAGAAATGTAAACCATGGTATGTTTGTATATGCATTGATCGGAACACATGTTGTTGTAGGTACCATGTAGAATATGAATATTTTTATGACACATATAAACATATATTTTGTGATTTGTGTACTAACATTGAGTAGGGCTGCAATGCATCCATAACACCACCGAATGCATTGATATATTTTATCGACAATGTCTTGTGTCCAAGGCATGAAGGACAAAAATAATATGGAAAATAATGTCTATAAGGGAATTGTTCCAGGTGCAATGGGTTTTCTCTTTTGAACCATTGAATTCATGGAAACGATGAGCATCAATTTGGCAGTATGATCATGGAGATGAAGAGCTTCAAGTACATAACCTATCAATCATATAGTGCAAAGGAAATTAAAAATATTGCATTGGTGAATTTACAGGTGCAAATGATTATTGCATGTCTTTCCTCTTACATGTTTAGTTTCTACATATACATTCTTTAAAGGTCACATTCTAATACGACCCTTGTTTTCATGTAAAACATGTACAGGTATGTGATTTTTTGATAGATTTCTACAAGAAAATCGAGCAGTATGTTCAGCATGTGCATGTAGCGTGATGGAAGGATGAGCAGTATAGAAAATGTAGGGACAACTTTCCCATTGTGACCATATTTTCAATTGTGGATTTTGCATAAAACTACACCCTTCATACACAAAATGAAATTCAAATTAGATACTACCATTCCGACCAAGTCAACATCATGGTACATATTACGTATAGGCATGGACCTGAGAGCAGCATTAACAACAGGATAATACATAAGGAGACAAAAATTTACATAAATGATGACAGATGCCATGATTTGCATTATTTGCAACATTGTTTTCAAATTTTGTATGATCAACTAAAGGAGGGAGATATAAATATGGATCAGCATTGGCTATGGCCAGATGGTTGTGCGGGCCCGTTCAAAAATGCCCGAGTCTTCCAATGGATGAGTATGTTGCATAAGACTTACAATGTGTCGCATATATAGAACTACTTTGAGACCGGTCACAACAAAGGTGATCATGATGGGGCCAGTGCATGCATCACTACCACACTATGGAGGGAGGAGATGAGGTTTACCAAAAACCCCCATATCAAAATGCAGAATCCATAGTTCAATGATGCTCTGCAACAATGTAAGACTGAACTAAAGTGCAACATACATCAACAGGGGTAGGAAGGGAATTCAAGAATTTTTGGCAAGTGGTTAACATAGATCGATCTCGTTCCTATAGTTGCAGCACAGTACAAGGAACACGTGAATTTCATTTGGTTCTAAGCTCAAACAACCCCCTATTTGAAATATGGATGCAGAAACTTGCTTTATTTTGCATCCCTTGTAGCAGTGGTAAATGGGATGAGTGCAAATGCATGGACTGGGTTGATGTTTGGGATTGTGTGTCACTTGCAATAGACCCATCTGTATTCGTTGAAACAACCCACTTAGAGGAGGGTCATTCAATGATTTCGACATACTACGACTATATCTCAGGTCTTGTACAACCAGGACACATAAATGAAGTTGTTTCCCCGAAATACAATGAATGAGGAATGAATAATTGGTTGGCACGATGCATTCAAGGTAAGCAAATCCTGAACAAATCATTGATTGATGATGAAGGCAATGAATTTCCTATTGGCTCGGTGGTGGTTGAGGGTGAATATCTTACACTAGATGGTAAATCAAGAATAACTAGTGGGAATATATTCATGGATTACATACCAAGTTATGCGGTCTATCACTTCACAAACTTGATTGTTGGCACAAAAATCCATCTACAGACAATGGAAAACAAGAACTCAACCAAGGTATGTTACTTCTTGCCTCATTAAAAGCACAAGATATTGATGGAGACAATTAGAAACAAAGAGGATCCATATGGCTATATTGAATGAGATTGGATAATTGTGCTTCCACTCCTCTTACACTACCACACTATCCAAATGTTTGACCACTCCTACCCTAAAAGTTCAAAAACTTCGATGACATGAATATTTAGATCTGTTAACCACTCCTCCTTCAGATTTCAAAATGTATTTCACACACACAATGAGGCATGGGTAAGTTTGGTGCATCGTTTCCAAGGTTGCATGGACCCCATTGGGGAAAAACCCTGGTTTACATAATCTGTCCTGGAGGAATTTTCAGGCCATGTGGAGTTGTGGGGAGGACACCCTGGCCATAATCCCATGCCACGATCCCAACAAAACTAATGGTTCATCGATCGGAGCCTTGGCCAACATTCTATGGAAAGTTGCAGTAGGCCTGCAAAAGTCATTCAGGGTCACCTGGGCCAATTCAAGGCCGGGATCTAAAAACCAAACTGTGTAACAATTTCAGATTTTGTCATCTCCTGCAGGTGTGTTTGGGCATGGGTGCCATGGGAAGTACACCCCTGGTGGCTCAACATAGGGTTTTGTAGGGCTGGTGCATGGTTGGCAGGGTTGCATGGACCCCATTTTCATGTGACTTTCAACTTGACATAACTTGGCAACCGAAGGTTGGATCGATGAACCATAGAATCCATTGGTCTCTTAGCATGCCATTAGGGTTGCATGGCTCAGTGACTTCATTGTGCAGCAATTTCGTAAACTAGGGTTTTTCTCAGTTTCCTTCAATGCAACTTTCACATTGGTGGGTCAACTCTACAAAACCATCCATTTTGCCAGTATTGGTATTGTTCCCATATCAACACTTTCCATATCCAACGACATGTAGTCTTGCTGCTCCATTTTTTTTCTCTCCCAGACCGAGAATCACCAAATGTCCCTGAATGACATTTTCATTTGACTTTCAACTTGAAATTACTTAGAAATCGAAGCTCAAATCAACAAACTGTAGAATCAGTTGGTCTCTTGTCATTCCATTACCTCTAGGGGGGCCTCTCCATCACGTTTGCATGGCCCAGTGATTTCATTGTGCATCAGTTTCGTAAACTAGGGTTTTGCTCAGTTTCCTTCAATGCAACTCTCACATTGGTGGGTTAAATCTAAAAAACCCTCCACCATGCCAATATTGGTAGTGTTCCCATATTGGCATTTCCCATACACACTTGTCAGATCCAATGACATGTAATCTTGTTGGTCCATTTGGTTTTTCACTCCCGGATCGAGAGTCACCAACTGTCCCTGAACAACATTTTCATGCGACTTTCAACTCACCTAACTCGATAACCAGAGGTTAGATCGATGAACCATCAACTCCGTTGGTCTCTTGGCATGACATTACCTCAAGGGGGCCCTCTCCACCATATTTGCATGGCCTAGTGATGTCATTGTGCATTAGTTTGTAAACTAGGGTTTTTCTTAGTTTCCTTTAATGCAACTCTCACATTGGTGGGTCAACTCTACAAAACCCTCCACTGTGCCAGTATTGGTAGTGTTTGCATATCAACATTTCCCATACACACTAGTAAAAGAAAATGACATGAAATCTTATTTCTCCATTTCGTTTTTCGCTCTCGGATTGAGAGTGACAAAGTGTCCCTGAATGACATTTTCATGCGACTTTCAACTTGACACAACTCGGCAACCGGAGGTCAGGTTGACAAATTGTCAACTCTGTTGGTCTCCTAGCATACCATTACCTATAGGGGGACCTCTCCACCATGTTTTCATGGCCCAATGACTTCATTGTGCATCAGTTTCGTAAACTAGGGTTTTTCTCAGTTTCCTTCAATGCGACTCTTACATTGGTGGGTAAAATATGAAAAAACCTGCACCGTGCTAGTATTGGTAGTGTTCCCATATTGGCATTGCACATACACACTTTTTGGAGCCAGCAACATTCAATCTTGCTGCTCCATTTGGTTTTTCGCTCTTGAACCAAGAGTCACCATTAAGTGTCCCTAAATGACATTTTCATGTGAATTTCAACTCAACATAACTCGACAACCGAAGGTTGGATCGATGAACCTTCAACTTCATTGGTCTCTTGTCATTCCATTACCTCTAGGGGGCCTCTCCACCATGTTTTCATGGCCCAGTGACTTCATTGTGCATCGGTTTCATAAACTAGGGTTTTTCTCAAATTCCTTCAATGCAACTCTCGCATTGGTGGGTCAAATTTTCAAAACCCTCCACCATTCCAGTATTGGTAGTGTTTCCATATTGAAATTTCCCATACACACTTTCCAGAGTGAATGACATGCAATCTTGCTGCTCCGTTTGGCTTTTCACTCATGGACCAAGAGTCACCAAGTGTCCCTGAATGACATTTTCATGCAACTTTCAACTCAACATAACTCGAAAACTGGAGGTTGTATTGACAAACCATATACTACGTTGGTCTCCTGGCATGCCATTACCTCTGGGGGGGTCCCTCCACCACATTTTCATGGGTCAGTGACTTCATTGTGCATCAGTTTCGTAAACTAGGGTTCTGCTCAGTTTCCTTCAATGCAACTCTCACATTGGTGGGTAAACTATACAAAAAACTCCATCGTGCCAGTATTGGTAGTGTTCCCATATTGGCATTGTCCATACACACTTTTTAGAGCCAACGACATGCAATCTTGCTGATCCATATGGTTTTTCACTCCCGAACCGATAGTCACTGAGTGTCCCTAAATGACATTTTCATGTGACTTTCAACTCGATATAACTTGGAAATCAGTGGTATGATCCATGAAATTTTGACTCCGTTGGTCTCCTAGAATGCCATTACCTCTAAGGGACCCTCTCCATCATGTTTTCATGGCCCAGTGACTTCATTGTGCATCGGTTTCGTAAACTAGGGTTTTTCTCAGTTTCCTTCAATGAAACACTCGCATTGGTGGGTCAACTTTGCAAAACCATCCACCATGCCAGTCTTGGTAGTGTTCCCATATCGTCATTTCCCATACACACTTGTCGAATCCAACGGCATGAAATCTTATTGCTCCATTTGTTTTTTTGCTCCCGAACCAAGAGTCACCAAGTGTCCCTAAAAGACATTTTCATTAGACTTTCAACTCGACATAACTCGACAATCGGACGTCGTATCGATGAACCATTGAATCCGTTGGTCTCCTGGCACGCCATTACCTCTAGGGGGGATCTCCACTATGTTTTCATGGTCCAGTGACTTCATTGTGCATCATTTTTGTAAACTAGGGTTTTGCTCAATTTCCTTCAATGCAACTCTCGCATTGGTGGGTCAACTCTGCAAAACCATCCACCGTGCTAGCCTTGGTAGTGTTCCCATATAGGAATTTCCCATACACACTTTCCAGAGCCAATGACATGCAATCTTGCTGCTCTGTTTGGTTTTTCGGTCCCGGACCAAGAGTCACCAAGTGTCCCTGAACGACATTTTAATGCGTCTTTCAACTCGACATAACTAGACAACTAGAGCTAATATCGATGAACCATCGACTCTGTTGGTCTCTTGGCATGTCATTACCTCTAGGGGGGCTCTCCACCATGATTGCATGGCCCAATGACTTCATTGTGCATCAATTTCGTAAACTAGGGTTTTGCTCAGTTTCCTTCAATGCAACTCTTGCATTGGTGGGTCAACTCTGCAAAACCCTCCACCATGCTAATCTTGGTAGTGTTCCCATATTTACATTTCCCATACACACTTTTCAAAGCCGACGACATGCAATATCGTTTCCCCATTTGTTTTTTCACTCCCGGACCTAGAGTCACCAAGTGTCCCCGAATGACATTTTAATGTGACTTTCAACTCGACAACCGGAGGTCGGATCAATGAACCATCGAATCCGTTGGTATCCTAGAATGCCATTACCTCTAGGGGGGCCTCTTCATTGCTTTTTCATGTTCTGGTGACTTCATTGTGCATTGGTTTCATAAACTAGGGTTTTGCTCAGTTTCCTTCAATGCAACTCTCGCATTGGTGGGTCAACTCTGCAAAAACATCCACCATACTAGTGTTGGTAGTGTTCCCATATCTTAATTTTCCATACACACTTGTCAAAGCCAATGACATGAAATCTTGCTGCTCCGTTTGGTTTTTCGCTCCCGAACCGAGAGTCACCAAGTGTCCCTGAATGACATTTTCATGCAACTTTTCACTCGACATAACTCAGCAACCGGAGGTTGGATCAGCGAATCGTCGAATCTGTTGGTCTCCTGGCATGCCATTACCTAGAAACCAATATACCATATACCTAGAAGCTATGTACCTACACTACAACAAAGAAACTAGAGTTTCATGAATTACAAGTAGAAACACATAATTGTATGAATTAGAAGTAAAAAATCATACATGAATTACAAGTATATAGCTAATTAGGGTTTCATGGATTGAAAGAATTTTCCATACATAGAGATTATGTATTATTTTATACTCTCTTATGTAGAACCACTTAGACCATATACCTAATCTACAAGAGAAAATAACAAAAAAACTAGGGTTTCACGAACTACAAACCATAAACCTAAAAACTAGGGTTTATAAATTTACACATATAACTACAAACTAGGGTTTTATGAAGTAGAAATTCACATACATAGATATTGTGTGCTATGTTATTCTCACTTATGTAGAAATACTTAAACCATATACCTAAGCTACATGCACAAATAGAAAAAAAACTAGGGTTTCATGAATTACAAACCACAAACCTAAAAAATAAGGATAACAAATTTACACATACATCTACAAACTAGGACCATATATGTACATAAATAAACTTAGAACATATACCTAATCTATAAGAACAAATCTCAAGAAATTTAGGGTTTCTTGAACTACAAAACACAAACTTAAAAGCTAGGGTTCACAAATTTAGACATAGAACTACAAACTAGGGTTTATGAACGCATTAGTTTTATATCATTATATTTGTTAGTCTCACTCAACTAGACATTAGTAAACCATATACCTAGAAGATATGTACCTGCACTACAACATAGCTAGGGTTTCATGAACTACAAACCACAAAGCCAAAAACTATGGTTCACACATTTTAGACATAGAACTAAAAACCAAGGTTTATGAACTCAATAGGTTTAGATAATTAGATTTGTTAGTGTCACTAAACTAGAAACCAATATACCATATACCTAGAAGATATGTACCTTCACTACAACAAAGAAACTAAGGCTTTATGAATTACAAGTACAAATAAATAATTGTATGAAATAGAAGTAGAGACACATACATGGATTACAAGTATCAAGCCAACTAGAGTTTCATGAATTGAAATAAACTCAAATACATAGACATCAAATTCTATGTTAGTATCACTTGTTTATATACACTTAGACCATATACCTGATCTACAAGAACAAATTTCAAAAAATATATTGTTTCATGAACTACAAGCCACAAACCTAAAAAATAGTGTTTACACATTTACACATACAACTACAAACTAGAGTTTTATGAAGTCATTAGGTTTATATAATTAGATTTTTTGGTCTCACTTAACTAGAAACCAATAGACCATATACCTAGAATATATGCTTGCGAGCCAATAACCATAATGAATATTTCTTGTGAAAGATGGGGGTCAAACACTATAGGATGATTCAATATTTTATTTAATGGTTGGTTGGGTGATTGAGAATAACATTGGATGTAATTTTTCTTTCAATTATGCATGTGGTTGAAGCATGTTAGTAGTGTTGATGGAACATTATCATCATATCGTACAAATTCAACCTGTTTTGCAACCGACATACATTGACATAGACCCCAATCAATCAAATTTTCATGAAGATAGGACTGCCAAACTAAGAACGATTTCTAGCCAAGTCAAAATGGTTTCCTCATTAGTGTTAAATTTTCCCCATTTATTAACATCAACTTGTGCAATTTGTGCATGATAAACCGTAAAGAGTTTTTCATTTGATTAGTCTATAAAGAATATGTGGCATATGACTACAATCCTAGGAATGCTCATATACAAACAAAAATTTACTTTATAAGAGGCCACAAGAGATGGTTAGGTAGCATTGATGTTAGGGTTTCCCTCCTAGGTTTAGGGTTTCCTCATTGGTTCTAAGCCCTAGGTTATGCAGTCTAACCCCAAAACACCGTTTGGGTTAGGGTTTCCTCATTGATTATAAATCCTAGGTTATGCATGCTAACATTTAAACTTCAGTTAGGGTTAGGGTTTCCCTGTCGATTCTAAACCCTAGGTTATGCATGCTAACCCTTAAAATTCAGTTAGCCTATGCCAAAGCAACAAGTACAAGAGATCATTAAAATTGCAAGTGATCAACAATAGCATAACAAATATGTATGTATTCAATGAAAGTAAGCAATGTAAACTTCATCTTCAAATGATATAAATTGTCAACTTTATCAAAATCAATGTTTTCCAAGTAGATGTAACAAATGCAAGCCAACAATAGTAATGTTCAATATGATTCTCAGCTCATCAATACAATGAAATTTCTAGTCAATCAAATGGTAAGAGAAGATCATTCCAATATCAATTTCTAGCTTGAAAAATGAGACAATAATTACTATGTAAATACCAAAGGCAAACAAGTGCTTTTTATTCCAATTTGGACAATGAGTAAGACAGTCAAACCAATGATAACTTTCAGCCAAGTATGACTGTCCCAAAATGTTACTTCCAGTCAAAGTAAAGATGCAATAACTATCTCAATTTCAAGTTTTCAATTATAAGGATAGTTGTTGGGTAAATGCAAGTCGACTACAAGTATTATCAATTCCAACTTGGTCAATGAATGGGACAATCAAACCAAATTTATTTTCCAGCTAAGACAAATTTTACTATGATTGTCCCAAATAGAAATTTCCAGTCAAGCCAAGAGTGCCAACAAGTACCTATATGATAGTCCTCAACAAAGATGGTATCTTGTACATGTTTTTTAGAGGTCTTTTTGGTATTTTAGTACTGCAAATGTACTTGTATATCATTGTCAAAACTTCTTATGTATGGCTGGAAATTTCAATGATATACACCGTCCTATAGGACTATGTACACAATCCTCTAGGAATGTGTATCTATCATAAAGGAAGGAAACATTGAGGAGGGAGAGTGTAGGTGTTAGTATGTTGGTTTAATAGGATTTAGGGTTCAATAGGAGTTAGGGTTCAACAAAGGGCTAGATGAAATTCTTCATGAAATTCACCTTGAGGAGCAAAGAAAGTATTTAACTTTGTAGCTTTTGTGAGAGAAGAGAGCTAGGGATTGTGGAATTTGAGAAACCCTAAGGTTACTTGGTGTTCTTGTTGTGGAGGAGAGAGAAGGAAACAATCTTACACACATGGAATGAGTGACCAACTTTAGTTAGAATTGATTCTTATCTAGGATTTGTTGGTAGCTAGGGTTTTAGATAGCTTAACTTGTAGATTCCTAGGAGGGATGCTAAGGCTAGAGAAGGGTTTTGAAAGGGAGCCAAGGTCTGATCCTATAGGCTGAGGATAGGAGTATGAGATTCCAATATTAGGATTAAGAAATGAGAGAGGAGAGGTGAAAGGTAAGCCGGTAGGTTACGGTATGGAGAACGACGGAAGGGTTTGGAAGGGTAGAAAACTAGGGTTTTAGGTTAGGTGTCTAGTTAGGTCTAGGTCCTTAGGGTTTAGGTCTACAATAACAAGGCTGAAGCTAGGTATGACAAGACGAGACAACAAATGGAAGGTTCAAGGGGTGAAGGGAGGCTTGGAAAACTAGAAAAAGATCTCGATAAAGTTATTTGGTAGCAAGAGGAATACTTCATGGGAAAATTTGCTAGATTGAAAAATATTTGCACTATGATTTACAATGATCATGTATTTGCGATTTAAAATTATCATTCTTATTGTACATGTTTATGCAATTGTGTATTGTTTTTGTTAACTAACCTACAGTGTTAAACTTTTTGTGCATTTTATTGTGAACATACAGACTTTATTGCTTCGTCAACAATAACTATTGCAAGCGCATCAACTACAATCTACTACTGTATTCAACATAATGTATGTAAATATGGAATCAAAGGAAAATTCATATAAAGAAGTGAAAAATGATATATTCATATACACAAATTTCCAATCATATATAGTAATAGTCAAAAATAGAAATCATTCCCAATGTCTATACAATGGAAACTTGTGCCCTATACAAAATATGGCAACTCGTGCCCTATACAAAATATGGAAACTCATTCCAAAATGCCACATCACTGGCTAGTGTACATAGGAGGGTCTCTCAATCCTCTTTTTCACCCTCGAAGCTCCCAGGTGCACCTCCAAAATCGATCTTCCTCTTCTTCGAGCTAGAGGAAGCTCTGTCCTTCTAGCCGCTTCGACCACGTCCCCTTGAGCTCTGAAACGACAACAATAAAATGTCAACTCCGACAGGAAATTATACAAGTATAAAAAACAATTTAAAAATAAAATTCGGTTTTCAAATCTTAAATATCTCACCTCAGATGAGACCATAAGTGATGAGCGGGATACCCTCCTCCTTGATCCAAGTCTCTCAGCAATGGCACCCTGCAACAATTAAACCGTAAGATAAATCATAAAATTTACTTCCTATGTTAATTTTTGTTAATATTACACGATATTTTCATAAACTAATCAATCTCACCATGAACACAATATGTTGGTCCTCGGGGGTGGAAGGTAGAGCAGTCGGCTGGTCCTCGGGGGTGGCAGGTGGGGCAGTGGGCTGGACAACCTAATTTGATGCTAGGGTGGATGGCATAGTGGAGGATGTAGCCACATCGATGTTGGATACAAAACTAGTGGGGGCGATGAGAGAGGGAGTGGATTGCAGTGGGTGAAGTGGTGATGTACGACAATAAACCCCAACTGGTTGTAGAATGGAATGCGACACCCTGGAAGGGGAAACAAGGGTGGTGGGGGAATATGGGGGAGGGGGATGAGGTGTGGGATGGGGTTGAGGGATGGGTGAATGTGTATGGATGGTGGTTGGAGGGGGGAGGGTGGAAACATGGGAAATTGAAAGGGAGGGGGTGGATGGGNGGGAAGGGATGCAGGGAAAGGGACATGTATGCCAAGGGATACACCTGGCATATATGGTGGGAAAAAGGCAGTTGATGGAGAGATAATGACACCGATGTACCTATGTACTAGGACCTGCATACATATTCATGGCCTTGTATATTAGTACATAAAAAATATAACTATACAAAGCTAATCCATCAAAACTGAAATTAAATTTATACTTTATTCAAAGATACTTGCACATGAGGGGATCTGCTAATCCCTGATGGGGATGGCTAGTCACTCACTCCTGTAGACACCTGTGCAAACACAAAAATATTTAGATTCATTTACTAAATATTAACTACACTGGATGACAGGATTAACTACTAACATTACATTTAATAATTGAAAGAAAAATACCTGTGTGTATGGTGTCGCAACATCCTCTATAGATTCCATGGCTCCATCTAGGTTGAAGGAACCAATGTCCTCCCACCCGGGTGTTCAAGACTCAACACTGAATAGTAGTACATTAAAAAAAATCAAGTCATCAACATCCAATTCTAAGTTAAATTTATTATAAATTATGAGATTGCATAACGTATAATCAATACTTGAACATTAAATAAAACAGTAACTAACCTATTGTAGGTAGCTCTTTGTGGCATGCTCCTGCATGGGAACATGGCTTGGATTCCCACAATAAGAACAATGATGTGGCACTGGTCCCATCAAGCAGGATGGATCATCCTGGCTACCACCTATATCTTCTCTCCCTCGCCCACCACCAGTAGACCGTGCAGAAGTGTGTCTATCAGGGTGGTCTTGCTCGCTCTGTGAGGACATAGCCAAAAATGTGGTATGCTTGAGAAGGTATAGTATCGCATGTCTAACGGAATCATGGATCTCATCTAGCCCACTACCTAACCCAAGGGGTTGAGGAAGTGGGTTTGGCTCTCGACTAGGTGCAGGAGGTCCTTTAAGTGGGTTCCGGTGGGCATGAGGTCGATCTTGGGCTGAGCCAAAATTGACACCCTGGAACTCAGTGATGTCGAAGTAGTTCACATGGAACCCTAACACAAAATCGGCCCATAATTTCCTAATAAAATACTATGGGACCTCGACATTGTTGCATGGAGGCTTGTCAAAAAACATGAACCATCTCTTCCTCCAGTTTTCTCTCCATGGATGGTAATTCCACCAGTCCATGCAAACTTGCCTCTTCCTCACATATGGAGGCTGTCCTGTTCTCGAATCTGTAAATTTGCTCCACAGTTGGGATTTTGTGATGTTCAGGTTTTTTATATCTTCTTTGGACATATCAATGGCATAATGTTCTCTCATTCGATCCCTATATTGGTTCAAATTGGTTAACTCACCGTGGGCAATGCTGATAGACTCGATTATGTTTTGTAGTGATGTGGCGAGGGAAACCCGAGAGGGTTCCCTAGTGTTCTTCAGTTTATCACTCAATATCATTAATTGGTTTAAATTCCCATGTAATTCATCTTCAAGGTTTTTTGGTGGTTCACCAAATCCATGTTTGGGGTTTTCTTCATTTAATTTAGGGTTTATTGGGTCCTCTGATTGGTTTGTTTCACTCCTTTGTTGGGGTGGTTCATTGGTATTTGTCATTATGGTAGAGGTAATGTATCTACAATATCAAATTTGTTCCATTTCAATTCATTTGCAATTTTTTTTAATTTTATATTTTATTTTAAAAACAATGAAAAACATTAAAAAAAACAACAAAATTCAAATACTAATCCACCTACCTTATTCCAACAGTCGTGGGTGTCGTTTTGGGGTGCTTGGACACTTGTTTTGGGCTTCATCGCTCTCATTTTGGCCTCCGTGTTTTTTTTTTGGGGTAGCTTGCGCGCTCACGGGTTGTGAGTGGAATAAACCATTCACTGTTTGTTTTTTTTTTTAAACACAGGGACGTGTGCTTGTGTTTAACGCATACACACTAAAACATGTGTGTGCACCCATACATGCGTGCACATGCTTAGGGGAAGGTACGCGCTCCTATTGTCCACATTGGAAATCCAACACGGAGGTTCTCCATTGCCAAAGCATGAACGTGTGCGTGCGTCCAAGTGTGCGTGCGCGTTCATGTTTTTTTTCCGCTAGCGCATTCCCATTGCATCACAATTGGGTAGCATCTTCTTGCGAGAACCCTACACCACCAATGTTTCTCATCTTAAACATTGTTATGATTCACCTTAGGATCATACTAGTGTTGAATAATTTTGAATTTTGAAACCAATTTTGTAGCATTGTTAGTTTGTTTTCTATCTTTTTTAAATTTTACGATTTTGTCCTATCTTTATTATTTTGTTAGATTTAGTTTATGTAATGTTTTCTTCATTTTTATGTGTAAATTTTTATATGGCATAGGTACTTTTTTTTATAGGGAAGATCGAATTGTTCCTTTTATAAAGCACAATTCAATCCTCCCTATAAACAATAATTTTTTGGGACCCCTTGGAATGATCACATGAGTTCCATCCATTGAATAGAAATCACCTAGAAATGATTGCTAGTCTCTTCCTAAGCTAATATAATAATTACTCATGCTCATGTCCATCACATGAATGTTACAAGTGGTGCAAATTTCAGGGTGTGAACACATACATAGGGTGAGATATTTTATTTCTACAATTGTAGGCTAGCATTGCTTTTTAAAAGCAAGCATATTTCTTGATTTCTCATTTGTACATGGAAGCCTCAATTCCTCCATGATTTTCTTAGACATAACATTTGGAACAGATCCACTTTCAATAAGATATCAGTGGACTATTTTGTCCACAATTTTCATGGAGACATAAAAAGGATTATTTTTTGGACTTGATGCAGTGAAAACAAACCCTAAGATTTCACTAGAGAGTCTTTATTCTTCTTCAAAACCCATGTTTGAATTGGCATCTCTAGGATGAGTGGCATAATTACTTATTGGTTCTTTAACTAAGAACGTCTCTATATTTTTCCTTTTCTCAGGAGTTCTCACAAGATCAAGCAATGTAGTGTTTGATTTCACTTTCACAATATATTCAATTATATTATATTTATGAGTGAAAGAGATTAAGGAAGTTAAAGGTTGTTCAGGTGGTGGGTCAGCTTGAGTTTTTTCTACAATCTGAGATGGACCCTATGAAGGTTTCTTTTGAAAATTAAAATTTTAATTCCTTTTATAATAGTTATTTCTCTTATTTCAATTAAAATTGGATTGTACCATAGTAGTGACAGCTAGAACTTCATCTTCCTCCACCAATCAATATTATTAATAGTTAGTTCAGGATTATTTCCAAAGAATATTTCCCTAGTAGTTTTTAGGAGTTCACAAGCGTTAAGATTGTGATGTTCTTCGAAAAAATTGCAGTAAGTTCAAGACATGAGACTTCTTGGTTGAATGGATTGAGTGGTAACCAGAGGAGGTGGGAGGGGAGGATTAGTTTGTAAAGTAGTAGGAGTCATACTTCTCTCAGATAAGATCATCCAATCGTTCATCTCCTACATAAGATGCCAGACAACAACCATTTCAACATTCTTTGAGGAATCAGTTAGAGGCAATCTAGTACAAAGAGATTTATCTTCATACTCAAGCCAAGTTTGCAGGGTTGTAGATATATCATTAGCACCTTTCTATTCAAGTCAATTCTAAAAGACAAGAGGCAAGGTATTGTAATAATGAATCATAGAAGCTTGGATACATGGTCTAATTAGCTTTGGGATGTGATTATATAACTTCATGAAATGCAAGTTGAAGGATGAAATTGATTCGTAGTGTTGATAAATCATATTATTATAATATTTATTCCAATCTATAGGATTCTGGTGTTGTCCATAAGTTGAATGGAACCAGTAACACAGTTCATCCCAGTTTCAAAATGATTTGGGTGGAAAATCGTAGAAATCAAAAGCCTCTTTTCCCTCTAAAGAGTTGACAAACAAACATATGCAAACATAATTTACATTGGCCCCAATCTTATGGAAAGCATTAGAGAAATCATTGAGATGCTCCCCAACTATGCAAGTGTCATTACTTGAAATTTTTTTGCAGATGGTCTTTAAACTTGGGCAAAGGTGACCTAGAAGGATTTAAATTTAGAGGTGAAGGTACGTTCTATGGCTCAAGATTCAAATATTCTTCAAAATCAAAGATTCCAATATTCTTAATTACTTTAATGGGATTATAGGTTGAAATAGTGGGATTTTAGCCACTGTACATATTTCCCAATGTCTAAGAAGAACTAGCCGGAGAAGTCATCTTTTAGTGACTAAAGAATGAGATCTAGGAATAAGAGATTGAGAATTAGACGATTTTCATCAGAATGATTTGCTGGAATTGTCTTTCTAAAACCTTTCCTATTCTCCTTGTTGGAACGTATGCAACTTCAGAAGATATTATTATTGTAACTTCTAAAAGAGATTATACTGATGTAACTACTCATGTAAACCCTAGACATATTCAATGTAAACCATGGGGAAAGATCAGAAAAGAAAAAGAATAACAATAAAATTAATTTGTATTTCTCCAAGGTAGGTCGGCCCCAGTCAAACTGACAAGTTGTCCCTAGTGATTTTCCACTTGGAAAATCATTATAAATAGGAGGCACCCCTCCTCATTATTTCACACATTCACAACATTGCACTCAGATAGAAAAGGTGCACAACTACAGTCTAGGAGAGTGGTTTCTAGGGTTATATCTGCGAGAGAAATTTTGTCTCTCTCTGTCTCTTCTTCTCTCTATTCTCATAAGTTATTATCTCTATACAAATTTTTGCTGGGTTTTCTAGATTGGGTTTCCCAGGATTAATTCTTGTGTTATTTGTTTATGTTCTTTGTATTTCTTCTAGAGATCCTATTATTTATTTGCAAATAATATATACTGCTAAAATCTTGTATAAACTAACATGGTATTAGAGAATTTATAGAAGAGGCCATAGTTGGAATCTAGGGTTTGACATTCTAAGGCCTTCCCTCATCTCTTCAATAGAAAAAGACCTTTGGAAAATTTTCTCTAAGGGAGGCACATCTTTTGGTGAAGGAAAATCCAAATTCTGAGAAGTTCTATTTTTAACTTAATTTTGCTGCTGTAAAAATTAGGGTTTCAAGCTCTGTGCTGATCAATACACTACCTTGGATAAAATTCACCTCTCCTCAAAACAAATTGACAAGGCACATCTATCTGTGAGGTTAGTTTCTTCAAATTCAAAATTTCATTTTTGACTTAACTCCTTCTAGGGTTTATGGTTTAGATCTACATATAACATGATTGGAATGAAGGTTGAAGATCGTCTTGATGGGGATACCAACTTCATATCCTGGAAGCATAGGGTTCTTCTCATTCTTGAAGAACATTATCTCTTAAAATTTGTCAATGATTAGAAAGTTCCAGAACTAGAAGTAGAAGAATCCAAGTCCTAGTGCAGGAAGGGTGATGCAAAAGCAAGAAGGATTCTAGTGGAATCAGTCAAATACCACTTGGTTCTCCAAATCTCAGAAAAGACAACAACTAGAAATATGTTCAAAAACTTGAAGAAGTTATTTGAAAATGGTAGCATCAATGTGACTCTCACATTGAGGAACAAATTGTCAAATATGAAGATGACTTAGTCCAAAAACATTGCCTCATATTTCATGAGGATAATCGAAATTCAGGACAAGCTAAGGTCTAGTGGAGAAAACCTTGAAGAAAAGGAGCTTTTCATGACCATCCTGAACGGTATTCCACCATATTGGGAGTCTTTCATCCAAACCATAAGTGGTCAAACCAAGTTTCCCAAATTCGACAAGTTGTGCAAAGACTGCACTCAGGAAGAAACCACGATTGCAGCAAGGAAAAGACTCCATGGTTCTCAAGTTGAGTAGAATAACGACTTCATCACTCATGCCAATAAAGGAACGAGAAAAGGGAGGAAGTTTCACAAACATAAGCACCAAGCTAGGAGACCAAGTCCTTCTCCATATTATAAGGAAAATAATAAGGACCTATCATGCATACAATGTTATAGGTGTAAGAAATATGGTCACTATGAAAGCCAATGTAACAATTCAAGAAAAAGGAAGCATGAATCTTCAACAACTGATGTGGAAGATGGTCATCATTACAAGAAGAAAAGAAATGAAGATCGTACCAAATTCTTCTTCATAACAATTTTATCAGGTATTGTTCCCACCACTAGTGATACATGGCTCATAGATAGTGGTGCTTCCAAGCATATGACTGGTTATAAAGAAAAACTTTCAGAAGTAGTTGAAAAAGAATCCCATCTCTGTGTTGTACTTGGAGATGATTCTAACTATACTGTGAAAGGATTTGGATCTACCTCTCTTTAGTTAGAATCAAATGACTTATTACATCTAAATGATGTGTTATATGTACCTGGTATGAAAAGAAACCTTGTCTTCATCTCTGCTTTATTAGAAAATGGGTATAGAGTGACATTTGCAGATGGAAAGGTGCTAGCATGGCACAAATATTCTAGCATGAACATAGCAAAAGTGATCGATATAAGGGAGGAAAACATGTATCATATAACCACTCTACTAACTCAAGCATTAGTCCATGATTCCACTAACATCAATGAGCTATGGCAAATAATACTAGCTCATATAAACTATCAAGCTCTTCTAGTTTTAAGGAACATGGTGACATGTCTACCAATGCTTCATGTAGACCATGATGGTGTATGTAGAGGATGTGCACTTGGTAAGAATGCTAAGGATTAATTTTTGAAAAGTGAAAACATATCCAAGGGAATATTGGATCTTATTCACTATGACTTGTGTGGACCCATGATAGTAACTTCACTGGGTGGTTATAGCTACTATGTAACATTTATTGATTACCACTCACAAAAGACGTGGATATACTTCCTCGAGACCAAGGAATTGGAGGAAGTACTCAGTAAATTCAAAGAATGCAAAGCACAATTCGAGAATATGTCAAGATGAAATATTAAGATCGTGAGATCATATAATGGTGGAGAATATACCTCTACATAGTTTAATGATTTCTATAAGGAAGCATGAATTAAGAGGGACTTCATAGTTCCCTATAAACCTCAATAAAATGGGGTTATGAAAAGGAAGAATCTAACAATTGTGGAGGAATCCAAAGCCATGATGCATGACTAGAGTCTACCAATGTTCTTATGGAAAGAAGCATCCAAGAAATTTTTTTATGTTCAAAACAAATTCCCTCATAAAATATTGAATAACATGACTCCAGAAGAATCCTTCACGGGAGTAAAGCTAGAAGTAGGCCACCTTTGTATATTTTGTTTTCCAGTCTACATTCATGTGCCCAAGGATAAAAGGACAAAGTTAGAACCTTCAAAAAAGAAGGGAACATTCATGGGATACAGTTTCTTCAAAGGCTTACAGAATATACATCCTAGGATCGAGGCAAATCGAATTCAGTCGAGATGTGACCTTTGAAGAAGAGATGGATATACAAAAAGGAAGAGGATATGATATGGAGATCGACGATGAGGAAGATATGAGATCATATCCCCCTCCAGAAGTTAAGGGGGATTCTGAAGAAAGGAATGAGTTGATTGCTCCCATTGATCCAGTTAATCCAGATGATGCTCCCACAGATATGGTAGTAAGTCAGAAATACCTATATGGGCTCCAACAGACATTACAGGATGCAAAATGGCATGAAGATTCACTTGGAATCCATTGGGAAAGAAAAATACCTCAAAGGTTCTTGAGTTATGTAGCTTTGATGAGTCATATCATTGACCTAGAACCTACCACATACGAAGAAGCATCCATACACCAAGTTTGGAAGGATTCCATGATAGAGGAGTTCCATTCCATCATGAAGAATGATGTATGGGAGGTTGTATCGAGACCTGAGGGGAAGCCAGTAGTGACCTCCAAATGTATTTTCAAGATTAAACACAGTGTAGATGGTAGTGTGGATAAACACAAGGTCAGAATTGTTGCTAGAGGATTGTCTCAGAAAGAGGGAATTGACTATGATGAATTATTTTCTCCTGTGGCTTGATATACTTCCATGAGAACCATAATTATTATTGCTTGAACTATGGGATGTAATCTGCATCATATGGATGTAAAGACCGCCTTCCTCAATGGTATTATCGAGGACGAAGTTTACATTGAACAACTAGAAGGATTTATTGTCCATAAGAAAGTTTCTCACGTATGTAAACTGACAAAATCTTTATATGGGATCAAGCAAGCACCTCGTGCTTGGTATGGACGAATAGACAAATACTTGGTAAACTTGGGATTCACCAAGAGTCATGCAGATCCCAATATTTACTACAAGATTGAGGATAATGAGCCAATGATTTTGGTCTTGTAAGTGGACAACTTGTTTCTCACAGGAAATGAGAAACTAATTGGATGGTGTAAGAAGAAGCTTGCCTTTGAGTTTGAAATGAAGGGCCTCATATTGATGCATTACTTCTTGGGGTTAGAAGTATGGAATAGGCAGGAGGAAATTTTCCTAATTCAAGGAAAATACACCATTGATATTTTAAAGAAATTTGGGATGTTGGACTACAAGTCCATGGCTACCCCAATGGATGAAAATTTCAAGAAGCTGAAAGAATCCACTTGAAATTTTGATATAATTGATCCCACCATGTATCACCAGCTGAGTATCTCTCTGATGTATCTAACAAACACCAGACTAGATATATGTTTTGTTGTGAACACCCTTATCTAGTTAATGAGTGATATGAGGCAGATTCACTTGGTTTCTGCAAAACATGTTCTCAGATATTTACGTGGAACTATGGGATATGGTCTAAGATATGCTTCAGGATATGACATTGCATTGAAATGATTTTTTGACTCAAATTGGGTCGGGTGTGTTGCAGATAGGAAAAGTACTTCTTGAATGTTGCTTCAAATTTGGCTCTATAGTAATTTCCCGGTGTAGCAGGAAGCAGACGTCAATATCACTTAGCACCACAGAGGCCGAGTATATGGCTTCTAGTACAACAATACAAGAAGCATTATGGCTTCAAAAACTTCTTGCATGATTGTTTGGTAATATTCCAGGACCAACTGGAATTCACTATGATAATCAAAGTTGTATACAGATGTCAGTAAATCTCGTATTCCATGATAAGACGAAGCATATAGAGATATGATATCACTACATTCATGATATGGTGCAGAAAGGTGCGGTTGAGTTACAGTATGTCCTGACAGATGACTAGGCTGTAGATATTCTTACCGAGCCTCTTCTTAGAACAAAGTTTTAATACTTTTGTAGAAGACTTAGGCTAGAAGAAAATGAATCCCTCATACAGAGGGAAACTCAAGACTAATATCTATGATGATTTCACACAGGTGCCTCTACTTGTTCTGGATATCAGTTGGTTATGGGAGAAATCCCATCGACATTATGAGACGGGTAGGTAGAAGATAGTCATTTGCACAATTGACCACTATACGTTCAAATTCTCAATTTGGTGCTTTGGAGTATTCCCACCATCTCTTAAGATGAGCAGGTTATAGATGGTCGTTTACTTAGGTGGATTCCACTCGCTCAGGTTCTCATCCAGGTATGGGAGAAATACCATCAACATATTGATATGGGAAGGACATATATGGTCGTGTGCAATGATGACCACTACATGTTCATATTCTCAATCTGGTGTTCTTTGGAGTATTCCCACTAGCTCTTGAGATGAACAAGTTGTAGATGGTCATGTACATTGGTGACCTCTATTAGCCTAGGTTCTAAACTTGGTGTAGGAGAATTACCAATATCACTTGAGATGAACTAATAATAGATGGTTGTGTGAAGCATGTCCATGTTCTCAGGTAGAAACATAAATATAGTACTTTGATGACTCCTATCAATGGACAAAGACAATATTGACAACCTCTTGTATGTATAGAGATGATTGAGATAGATGTGATGTATACAAGAGAACCAGATGTTCATGATGCTAATGATGACCATATATGAATAATACCTGATTCGTTGAGAGTGTTGACACAAACCCAACCAACAAAACCAGTCAACAAGGGTTCCCACTCTGTCGACACCCAAACCACCACGATCTCCCTCAGCACCAACCCAGACAGGTTTTACCCCATACGGTAAAACCCGTAGAGTGGATGAAGTCTCACCCGAGATGTTCGAGGGAGATCCGATGGAACCAAGTTTTCATAGAATGAGAGAGGATAGTGTGCATCTACTTATCAACTTAGTGCAACATTAACAGACCATTCAACTTATGCATTCACATAACCATTCATTATCATTCTTTAACATATCGCATCATTCAATCATAACTGCGATAAATACATTGATGCGCAAACATATCCAATAGGATAGCATTATTCAAAACAAGGAAAAATCACATCATTCACAGATTCATGTTGTATATTCACATATAATTCATAATTGAGTCGCAGGAAACTGTAAAATAGGAAAACATAAAAGAACGCAATGATTCAGCTCAACTTTCGTCTTGTCATGATATTACTTTCGTGTTCGGGTACATAGGGTACTCCCAAAAGACTGAACACCTAGGGCAACCACTTCACACAAATGAATCACAGAACAATACACCAATGTTTGTCACGTGGTTAAAACCCTTGAGAGGGAAAAAATCCATAGCCCCAACCAAATAGCTACTTGGAGCAATTTATTATGCAAAATAAAGAAAGTTACATGAGCTTCTCATAATCGATCAACTAGCCAAGGACCCTCTATTCTCTTTAAATAGAGATCATAGACCAATTGGGTGTTAAGCCACAGATCAATGGTAGGTATGATCTAAGATAAGTTGAACCGTTGGATCACTCTATGTCTATAACATATCGTGACCGTCGGATTAGAATATTTACAAATGCATACTATTGCATACTAAAGAAACACACTTTTACCTAACGGATATATTAAACAAGTTGAAAGTAACTAACTCCTAAGTGTCTAAATATCCTAACATCCCCCCTTAAGAACAACTTGGGATAGGATTGAAGGATTTACAAAAGTAACACTATTAGGAGAAGGAAGGAGGAATTAGAGCCTATCCCCCCTTAAGGACACATTCCTGAACTCCTAACATAGATCGAAGTTTAGAAAACTTTGCTTCTGTAAGAGACTTGGTGAAGATGACTGTAACTTGATCATCTGTAGGGCAATAGAGAATTTCAAGAACACGATCATGAACAAGATTTCTAATGAAGTGCATGTGTAGCTCAATGTGTTTGCTGCATTGATGTAGAACTGGATCTTTGGCAAGTTTGATGGCACTTTGATTGTCGCACCAAACTAGAGTAGGTTGCTGCTGCTCGAATCCAATTAACTCTGAAAGGATCTGTCGAAGCCATAAAGCTTCCTGACTGGCATTAATTGCGGCTCAATATTCTAATTTTGTTGAAGAAAGAGCAATAGCTTGTTGTTTCTTACAAGCCCAACTGATAGGTCCAGATCCTAGACTGAAAACATAACCTGCAATATACTTTTGATCATCAGGATCACCGGCCCAATCTGAATCAATGAAACAAACCAACAAAGGTTTCCCCCCTGTACTGTAATGAATCCCAAACTGAATTGTACCTCGAATATATCGAAGTATTCTTTTTTATGCTTTCCAGTGACTTTCATGAGGAGTTTGCATATAATGGGAGACACGACCAACGAAAAAGGAAAGGTCAGGACATGAATGAGTCAAGTATAAAATACTACCAACAAGTTGACGATACAAGGTGGCATCTACTTCAGGGGAAGTACAAGTGGTGAAAATTTTGACTCCAGACTGGAAGGGAGAAGGGTCTAGTTTACAATATTCCATGTGGAAGCGACGAAGAAGGTCACAAGCATACTTAGACTGGGAAATAAATATTTCTTCTTTGGTTTGCAAGACTTGGAGACCAAGAAAATAATGCAAATGTTCTAAGTCTGACATTTCAAAAAATTTCTTAAGACTGAATTTCACATGGGTTATAAGTTTAGGTTCACTACCAGTAAGGATAAGATCATCAACATAAAGAACAAGTATGATGAGATGGTTTCCTACTTTCTTGGTATAGACATTAGGGTCAGAATGGCATCTAGAAAAACCAGTGTCAAGGATAAAGCTATCCATTTTGGCATACCAAGCTCTAGGAGCTTGCTTAAGGCCATATAAGGATTTCTTAAGGAGACAAACTAGTCCAAAGTTATCCTGAACATATTTAGGAGGTTGTTCCATGTAAATTTCCTCCTATAAATCACCATGTAAAAAGGCATACTTGACATCCATTTGATGGACTTCCCATTTATGTAAGGTTGCAAGGGAAAGAATAAGGTGGATGGAATTCATTTTTGCGACAGGAACAAAGGTTTCATTGTAGTCAATCCATTCAACTTGGGAAAAACCTTTGGAAACTAACCTTGCCTTAATTCTTTCAACACTTCCATCTGATGCATACTTAGTTATGTAGACCCATTTACATCTTACAAGTTTTATTGCTTTTGGAAGAGGAATAAGATCCCAATAATCTTTCGCAATTAGGGAAAAATATTCTTCATCCATAGCTGCACCCCAATCTGGATTTCCTGACACTTCTAAAAAAATTTATGGACCATGATTCTCAAAAACTTGAGCCAAAAGAGAAGAGGCTCACTGAAACAGAGAACGTGTTTGACGTTGATCTCTAGGATCACCGACAAGATCACCAACTGCTTCACATGTTGAACGGACCCATCGAGGAAGCATTGGTGTTGGTGCAATTGGAGGAACATGAGCAAGCGGAGGTGGATTTTCATCCTCACTGTCATCATCAGAAACTAGAGTTGGAAACCTATCAAGGAAGTTGGAAGAAGAAGAAGAATAAGGCACAATTGTCGAATCAGGCTCATAGGCCAAAGATGTCACACCCGCCAAGTTAGGCTCGTAGTCCAAGAGATTTTCATCAAATTTAACATCTCTTCTAATGATTATATCATGAGAATGTGGCTGAAGAAGTTTATAACCTTTTACATCTTCTGAATATCCAACAAATATGCAATTTTCACTTTTAGGCTACAATGCTTTCCATTTTTCATCCGGAATGTGAGCCCATGCTTCACAACCAAACACACGAAAGTGACTTACATCTGGTTTAATTAATCCATGATTCCTCTAGTGTTATACCTTGTAAAACTTTAGTGGGTGTGCGATTTACTATGTAATTTTCACAATTTATGGCCTCAGCCCAATATTGAAGACTTAGTCCCTTAGATTGGATCATACAATTAGCCATTTTTTTTAAGTGCGATTCTTCCGCTCAGCTACACCATTTTGTTGTGGTGTATATGGAATAGTGTGTTGTTGTTGGATTCCTTGTTCAATGCAGAAAGTAGTGAACTTGTTGTTAACATATTCTCCTCCATTGCCAGATCTTAACTTAATAATTTGATGACCAGATTGTTTTTCAACAAGGGCCTTGTAGGCCAAGAACATGTTAAATACTGCGCTCTTAAGTTTTAGGAAGTAAACCCAAGTGCATCTGGAGTAGTCATCAATGAAATTTAAGAAATATTTGAAACTAGAAAATGAAGCAGATGGAAGAGGACCACACAAGTCACTATGCATAATATCCAAGGGAACCGAGGCATGCCAAGAGGTACGTTTGTCAAAACTGTCCCGATGATGTTTTTTGAGTACACAACCAGAACAAACACCATCCTTGCAAGATACCATTGGAAGACCAGTCACCATATTGTCTTTACATAGTTGTTGCAATGAGCGGTAATTTAAGTGACCAAATCGCTCATGCCAAAGTTTGCTCAAGTTATCACTATGAGCAACAAAAACTGAAGGAAAAGGTGATGACCCAAAGTTGTTAAATTTGTACGACCTGGTAATATCGTCAACATTTCCAGTAGCAAGGACATTTTGAGGACTTTTAAAATCCTTGATTACAACTTGGTGAGGTGTAAACGTCACAGTTTTACCTTCACTTGAATGAGTAATTTGATAGACTGATAAAAAATTGCAGGAAATTTTTGGAACACATAGTACATCACTGAAATGACCATTTTCTACCGGAACTGTTCTAGATCCTACAACACTTAGAGATCTATCATCACCAACAAATATTTCTTTGGTGTTACATTCATGCATAGTAGAAAAGATGGCTTGATCCTTAGCCATATGATAAGATGCTCCAGAATCAATGAGCCATTCATTTGAAGTAGAAGAAGAAGATGTAGTATAAGAGTAACCAGAAGCACAAATTGCATTTCCATGAGAGTTAGATTCTAAAGATGAATCTAGGCTAATGTGGTGCTTCTTCATTGCTGCCTCCAAGGCTACCATCTTCTTAAAACACTTAGATTCATCATGATTGTCTTTCCCACAAAAATTGCAATGATGCTCAACCTTCTTTCCTTTTGTCTTGGATCCTTTGTCATTTTTTAAAGAAGGAGATGACTGAGAGGGTTTGGGACCCTTGTTGTTTTTCCTATTATTGCAAAAATTCTGTTTCTTGGGAGGCTTGGACTTTTCTTTCTGTTGGGACAATAAGGGTTTCCCAGATGTATCTGCATTGTTAATTATTCCAAGATGAATGAGCTTATCTTGCTCTCTAATTAAGGAATCACAAAAGGATTCAAGACTAGGCTCTTGATAGCTAGCTGCAGTCAACGATTCTTTCATGGAGTAGAATGTAGATACAAAAACAGAATATGCAGGTCCAAGTTTGGAAAGAATATGATAAATACATTGTTTTTCTTCTTTCTTAATCTTGCATTCTGCACATAAGAATCTAAGAATTTTATACTTAGATAAATAGTCTTAAATGCATGAAAAATCATTTGGATTCAAGGAAATCAACTCATTCTCAAGTTAATGACCCTAAATTTCATTGTGTTTACCAAACACAGATTCCAACTTTTCACAAGCTATATCAGGTTCATCAATTCCAGATATATGGAATTGTAAATCAGTAGAGATTGAAATCCCAATCAATCCATGAGCTTCACCACATCTATTTTCCCATTTAATTTTATTATCATCATCAGTGGTTTTTGTTTCTTTCCCTGAGGTTATCCTAAAAACTCCCCTACTTCGTAGAACATCCTCCATACGAGATATCCATGAGAAATAGTTAGAACTTGTAAGTATAATATCACAAGGGGTGGCCATACTGTAAAATAATGACTGAAAGAACAGAAACTAACTATCTGGATGCAAAGAGCTCAAAAAAATATGCGGTTTTAAAAAATGGCACTGAAAACTGATTCTGGATGATGAAGTTATGCTTGATCAAAGAAAATGTTGAAGATGTCCTCAATAGTGACGTGGTAGATATTAACTTGACCAACTAAAAAAAAGAACCCTCCCTCTTCCCAAGATCAACCTTTGACAATCACTTTACAATAAAGTTGCTTTCAAGTGAATCACTTTTTGTAGAATAAGTGATGTTCACTTTTACAATAATGTTACTTTTAAATAGTGCAACAATAAATTAAAAGACTTAAGTGACTCACTTTTTTATTTTATTTTATTTATGTGAGATACACTTTTACAATAAAGTAACTTGAAAATCGAAATTACATGCACTAAAAAGTAGCTTAATAAGACTTGAACTCAAGACCTATTAAGGAATAAAGCAACTTTGGACCAAGTGAGCTAAGTTTAAAAGGTATGTAAAATAATGGAAAGAGAAAGGGGGATTCTTTTGTTTTTACTCTTCTTTCTTATTCTCTGTGCTTGCATTTTTTTTCCTGCAAATCACAAAAAAAACAAAAAACAAAAACAAAAAAAAATTCCACACAATGGGCTTAGATCTTGGTTAGTTTACTCAAAAAGTCTATGTTTTCAATTTTTCTCGTTGTTTCTGATTTTCCATGATCACACAAGGTGCACGGCAAAGAGCATACATAGCCGAGAAGACAAGAAAAAAAAAACTTTCCCTTACTATTTCTGATTCGCCGCGATTACGCAAAGGTGCATGGGAAAGAGCATACACAGCCAGGGAAGGAAACTGTCTGAGACTAAAACAGTAAAGATATAATAATAAAAATGATAAAATATGAGATATTTAAAAAAAAAATCGTCACTGTAACATTATACCTTCAAATTTGCCGAAATTGGTGTTTCTGGAACAAACAGAAACAGATTTTGATGAAACGAAAACTATTTCCCAATGGAAACGGTGCTTTGGACGCAATAAAACAACTCCCACAGGACACAAATGTAGAGAAAATCCAAAACCAGAGACCCTTTCAAAGTTTCAGCAACACCGGTTCCAGATCTTGATCAAAACCGAAAGCGGCTCTTCATAAACAATCTGATACCATGTTCGGGTACATAGGGTAGTCCCAAAATACCGAACACCTAGAGAAACCACTTCACACAAATGAATCACAGATCAATACATCGATGTTTGTCACATGGTTAAAACCCTTGAGAGGGAAACAGTCCACGGACCCAGCCAAATAGCTACTTGGAGCAATTTATTATGCAAAAGAAAGAAAGTTACATGAGCTTTTCATAATCAATCAACTAGCCAAGGACCCTCTATGCTCTTTAAATAGAGATCATAGACCAATCGGGTGTTAAGCCACGGATCAATGGTAGATATGATCTAAGAGAAGTTGAACCATTAGATTAGAATATTTACAAATGCACACTAATGCATACTAAAGAAACACACTTTTACCTAACGGATATATTACACAAGTTGATCTTAACTAACTCCTAAGTGTCTAAATATCCTAACATTCCGCACAAGAGCACATATTCTTCAAAAAAGTTAATAGATCAATAGATCTTAGTTCATGCGCAGATCTTACATAACCAAAAACTCAGACAAACTCAATTTCAATGTCTCAAAATTATTAAAAGGCAAGATGTTCAAAAGATGCTTCACACTTACAATTCAACATCTACTTATAGGCTTGAGCCTTTACATTCAAGGTCCACTTAGAAAACTTCCTAACTAACTCTTAACTGATTCTACAAAATAATGACCAACATCCACAAAATATGGCCCAAAACTACAAAAGATGATATAATATATATAAAATACTCTATTCTCTTCCTTGCGCGCCATATTCCATGTGCGCGGTGTATTTGAGCTTGCGCAACATCCGTGATGTTGTGCAACTAATGTATCCCAAAACCTCCTTCCAACAGGGCCCCAACACAATATTATGGCTCACCCTCGAGCCACTTCAGCTGGACATGGTGTACTTGATGATCTTCAGCTTGAAGTCTTTGTATTGCTGAGTAATCGACTTTACCTATTCTTAAACTTTCTCAGCAATATCATGACTTTCTGTCAAATTGTACTTCAAGGGTTGATCCACTATCTTCACAACAACTTCCTTCTTTCCTTCATGCGTGACCATTAGTGCAGCAACTGCCTTAACATAAAGGTGTGCTCCAATATCTTGGAACTCATCTAACTGTTCAGTGCACTTTTGCTATTGCTCCTCATCCTTTCCAACACACTGCTGCAACTCCTTCATCTATTCAAACTTTGTAATATGAACAACCAGTGGCATTGTTCTTAATGTTGTCTTTAATTTCATTATCTTCCCTTTTTCCTCCTACAACTGCTTGGTTAGTTGATCTAACTACTCATCCTGGATGACGTTGCACCAAAATTGCGTCATTGCATCAATGACCTTCTTTGTTGCCTACCCCATCTCTTCTATCTGTGTCTCCACATCCTTTATGACATTCTTACTTTCTGTGATTTGTTCCGATGGTGTTCCAGGATGCATCAAATCAGTCAAGTATGTGCTAACTCTCTGCAACTGTGTGATGGCTGCTCCAAGCCATTTTTCTCTCTCTACTGCATCCAATTTCGGGATGCTCTCAGGAACATACTAACAGGCATCTAAAACGACCTCTTCCAAGCACACTCTGTGATCCCAGAGTTGAGCCTTCTTGACTACTAGTTGATCTTGCTCCTTTTTTAGATCTATGATATCTGCAGTGCTCTTTGAATTCAAATCCTTTTGCACCTTCTATAATTCTTCTAGCTCTTTCTACACTTTTGCTTCCTTCTCCTGTGATAGCAAAAAATAACTGTTGACGTTCTACTCTCTGTCAGCCAACTCTTGGTTGGTGACTTATTGCATGTGCACCAATGTCTATGTGGACAACATGTTAATGTTGATAGAAAGGTCCTACAACTGCTGCAGGGATGTGTTTAATTCCTCATTTCTGGTCTTAATCACAGTCGGGGGAATTTGAACATTCTGAACCCGCGTCCCAATGCTAATTGAGCCAAAGTCCTGCACAGTCACTCCTTCTAGTGCTCTCTTCAAAATAGCATCATATAAAGAACCAAGTTTTTTTCTTACCTCCGTGAATCCCTCTTGTGCATATTTCTTCATTTCCTTTGTTGTTGCATATGTTGCATCAGTATCCGCTTTGACAAGCCAGTTCATCTCTGCTTCCATCGTTGGCATGGTGCTACTAGTCGCACCTTGTTCATACCGTTTCTTTGTCCTCAACTTGTCAAATGAGCGCTCTGCATCCAGGCTAGTGGGTGTCTATGTAGACTTTGTATTGGATTCATGGTGACTATGCTGGTCATATTTATGCACAGGATCAACAGGTGCATCCATTGGGGTTCCTGTTGATACTTCCTCCAAACTGGCCAATTTTCTCCAGGAGGTAAGCCAATCATCAACAATCATCGTGAGATCCTCATCAAATAGCTTATATGAGGTTGGAAACCACTGCTTGTTCGGGCCATTCCACGCTTGCACATGAATGATGTGTGGCCCGATTACAAACTGAGCAATCCTTTGATACTTAATCACAGCTTCCTAAGATAACCGAGTAACTTTCACAGTTGTTGCCTACCATATAGACCTAAAATTGGATCGCACAATCCTCCATTCTTTTAGGTTCCTTGACCAATCAGATATTTTGGTAACATGCACCTTTACACACTTTCACCGCTTCTACATCCACTCCTTGATAATCGACTGGCTCCATCCAATCCAAGATTGCGATCAAAATCAACAACCAAATATATGTAAATGACTTCTCTCCTACCTGTACTACTACCACATCCTCCACCAACTGGTTCATCAGAAAGAGCGACTAGTTCATTTGGACACCCTTCACACATTGCTCTACACATGCGATCACCCCCGAGTTACATTATATGGGGTGATTCTTCCTGACCACTTTGCTGGCCAAAATCCTTGCATTGATATACACCGCCTAGTCATTGATACTATCAATGTGGTAAGCCTATATGTCATGCTCCAATGCATAACTCTTCTTCAACCTCGCCACAACCTTCTTGTCGTTATCCTTGCCTTGAAAATACTGCGAAGGGTCTGGCCCATCCTTAGAAAACCCCATGATATCTAATATCAAGTCCACCGTGACTTTGACTGGTGTGTCTAGCCACAATGTTCCTCCATGAAAATAGGCCAAACGATGCTTTACGCAAGCATTCACCTCATTCATCCACCCAAAATGCGGCATTTTAATCAGCCCCAATAAGCCCGCTTTGTTCAACCCACTCGCCAAATCTCGCAGAATACATTCTTTTGGGCCTCCTTTACCGCTACCATCGACACATATGGGTCCTTTGCAACATCTTCCCATGCAAGCAAGTCATGGTCATCGTACTTCATATGCATCAGCGCAGACATGATATATGTAGTGCATACCATCCCCTATGGCAGCGTCGACATCTTCACTTGGTACTTTTGATTCTTGGTGAGCCTTCTAGGCTGCGCACCGGGCCGACAAGGTGATATATATCCTCAGCAGACATCCCTGCATGAGCTATTGGCTCCACAACTCCAGAGCTCGATAAAACTATCTGCGTAACTTCCTCCGCTGCCCTCACATACGTTCTAGTCTGCCTCTTCTTCGGCACTAGGGAGCTAGGATTTCGTCCCTTCCTTTTATTCTTCGGCACCGACGATGATCCAATTAACATACTTGTGATTTGCTCCATAATGGTTACTGGTATCACTTGTGAGTCCAATTCACCTAAAATCTCCACCGTGATTGGTTCAATCTGCATGCCATACTAGTGCCCCGCAATGCTTAACAGTTGCACACCCTCTCTTCTCTTAGTAACTCACTCAACACACTCTGATTATGCTATGAAAATCTATAAATATTCTCAATCTCACACAATGGTGTCTTCCAACCACATCTGACCCCTTCTTATAGCATCAAGTCGATCCATACCCATCTTTACAAAATCAATGCGATCCACTTTACCTCATCATGACCAACTAATGCATTAACTACCCGAATCCGCTGTTAATCCTATAAATCCAACAGTCGGGTCCTCCATTTATACGTGTCTCTTCCACAAGCGCCGCATGTTAACTGCTTTAACCGTCTACATTTATTGCTGATTTTACTATGTCACGACCCTGTGGCCATTGCGACAGACCTTCCTAACTACGCTACTGACTCCCCTACTTGTGCATCCACTTCCCCTTGGTGTGCCATCCTTCTATCTATCCATCCTACCTACTTTTTTTTCGTTGCGTAGTGCCTCGAGAATCATGCGGTTCTAGGCCCGTCCTATAGGGCTTCAACTTGCTACCATTCACTAGATTTAGTAGCATCGCACCATCTAATTTATGCAGTTGAATTGCACCTCCTAAAGTAATGGATTTAACAAGATATGGACCTAGCAAATGCATCTGTAACTTACCTGGATGCTTCATGAACTTGTTTTTGTATAATAGTACCAAGTCTCCTTGTTGAAACTGTATGTTCTTTATATGGCGATTATGCCAAGCCTTTTGTCGATCCTTCTCAACACGCTGTTCAAAACCCGCAACAAAGTGGTCTTCCTCAAGCTGAAATAAATGGTATAATCATTCTTCCAATGCTGCTCCATCATCCATGCCCATCATTGCTGCAATGTGCAGACTCAAAACAATGTACTCCATAGGCATGACTTCTTCTTGTCCATATACCAATTTGAATGGTGTCTTCCCTGTCAATCTTTTGCAAGAGGTGTGATATGCCCACAATACTGTTGGAATCTTCAAATCCCAGTCATCGCGGTTTGCGTTACATACCTTTGTAAGTGCGTGCTCCAATACCTTGTTGAATGCTTCCACTATCCCATTCGCTTGAGGATGATATGGGGTACTCTTCTTATGTTGTACCTAAAGTTCCTCTGTCAATGCACTGACTGTGCGATTGATGAAGTGACTCCCCTTGTCACTCATCAATATCCTTGGACATCCAAATTGCATCAAAATGTTTTCAAATAAGAACCTCAATTCTCTCACAGCGGTGCAATCCACAACAGGTGCGGCCTCCACCCATCTTGTCAAATAGTCTGTCGTTGTAATGATATACTACACACTAGTTCACTTCCCAGGTGGGTTAAGTGGTCCCAAAAATTCCACCACCCATTTATCAAATGGTTGCAGTGTCACCTGAGGTACTAGCACCATCTCATCCCTCCTTGATGGCTTTCCAGTCTGTTGACAGACGTTGCAGGTCTGTGCATAATCTGTTGCATCAGTATGAAGGACAGGCCACCAAATCCCTGCACGAAGCACCTTCCTTGCAGTAGCTTGTCCTCCATAATGTCCACCAGCAAATCCCGCATGAGACTCTACCAATATATACCCTTGTTCATTTGGTTGGACACATCATCGTAAAATATCATCTGGTCCTAGTTTATATAGATGTCGAGCGATCAACTGGAAATCTCAGGCCTTAACCACCAAATGCTTATTCTAACTTTTGGTAAGGTCCTCTGGTGAAGTTCCATTCACCAAAAATTGAATGATTTGATCATAATAACCATCAACCATGTCAATTCAGAATAACTACACATCTGGAAATCCATCTTCAATGTTTGTTGGCTCTTCTTCTGTCTCAATTCAGGATAAATGATCAGGGCCAGCATTTAAGCGACCCGACTTCACAATTATCTCAAAATAAAACTCATGAAAGAGAAGTAGCCAGTGGCGTATCTCCCCCCCCACAACACAAGATTATTGACTAGGTATTTCAAAGCAGAATGGTTTGTAAACATCTTTAAATGGCCACCCAATAGGTAATGCCTAAACTTATGTAGTGCATATACCATCACCAGACCTAGTTCTCTCTCTATGGTCATATAGTTTTTCTCTACAGATGACAGCTTCTGACTAGCGAAAGAAATCAGGTGATCAAGATATCCTTCTCCTGGTTGTGCGAGCACCACTCCTATCATAGCACATGAACATGGAACTCCATATTCCAATCATGAAATAACAGTCTTGGTACGGACGCCATCTTGGCCTTCAACATGTCGAAACTTCCTTAACACTCTTGAATCCATAGAAATACAACATCCTTCTTCAGCAACTTTTCCATCGGTGTTGTGATCATAGCATACCCTCGTATGAACTTGTGATAATACCCTTTGTGCCCCAACATCTCTCTAAGCATATTCACATTTTTATGCAACAACAAGTTCAAGATCAACGCAATATTTGCAGGGTCAACCAACAGTCCTTGCTTGCAAATGATGTGACCCATCAGGATCCCAAAAGGTGCACAGAAAATATACTTCTTTGAGTTCAGTGCAATATGATGTTGTCAACATCTTTCCAGCATCAATCGTAGGTTTTCCATATGGTCTCTAATCAATCCATAGACTATCCAATCATCCATATAAAATTGCAAGAACTTATGAATAAAATATTTGAATGTAGCAACAACAACCCGGGAAAATATCATAGGCACATTCTTCAACCCAAAAGGCATCACAATGTACTGAAAACAACCCCATTCAGTAACAAATGTTGTTTTGTGGCGATCCTCTTTTGCGATCCTAATATGGTCATAGCCAGAAAACCCATCCGTGAACAAATTCATCTCCTGACCGCCTACTCCTTCTAGAAATTCATCTGTGAACAGTGTCGGAAATGGATCATGCATACACACATCATTCAATTTTTGTATGTCAACACAAATATGAACCTCACTCATTTTATTATTTTGTACCACCATGGGATTGATCCATTTTGATTCTTTAACCAGCTCAATTATTCCAACATCCATCATCCTATAAAGCTCAGCTTTTACTCTATCCTTATATTGCGGATTTAGGAGATACGACCTTTGCCTTATTGGTTTTGCATCTGGATTCAACGAAATTTTCATCTCTCCTAAATCTCCCAGTATCCCCTTCATCTCAAAAAACTTCATAGGTAACAGATCTTGGAATTCATGCAACAAGTCTGTGATTTTTGCCATCGTTTCTTCATCCCAATAGTCCCCGACATTTGCAAACTTTGGGTTCTCTTTTGTCCCAATGTTAACCTTTCTTATCTTCAATGGTTGATTCAATGGATCCGTCGGTACATCTGGTGCTGTGACGCCCTGACTCCCTTCTGTTTCAGAATATTTATATTCTGCAGATCATCATCATCCTCAGGTCATCCAGTCACGTTATAGAATTCCATCATCAGTTGCATGTGACAATGTGCATGCAGATCCACTGTATATGCGACCGAAACTACCTTCAGAATAACATCCCAGATGAGCTGCATCAAATTATGAACATCTGGATTGTCATCCGTTAAACTGAAAGTGTGAGTGAAGTGAACCGTCAACTCCTCCCATTATGCAACTCAACTGATACATACCAATATCGCAGCATTGCATCCAATGCATGGAAAAAAGCATGGACCCACTCATTCTTTGGTCCCGATGCCCAAAAGTTATGAAACTCAATCAGATGATTACCAAGACTGTTTCACCCATCGTACCTTCCAGCATGGTACACTTCTGCATCTCCAAATCAAATTGTCATAAATTTTTGACACTGCACCATCCAGTGATAGAGTTCTTCTGAGTCACCCACCATCGTGTTGGAGTAGCCTTCAGTGCTTCCTCAAATGCCAACAACTGCTGTGGTTCTGACACCTTAACTTCAAATTAAAAAAGAAACTTAGATAAATCAAGAAGTCCTTCATATATTGGTAACTAAATGGTCTCAGTCACGATGTGATGTAGTGACTACGTAATCAAGGTGCACTTTCTAAGCGGCACCTCATGCAAGTGGTTCTGCCAGTTCTCTAAGGCATCATCAAAATTAGAAGACCAACCAAGCTCCCCATCAACAATTGGATGGACATAATATTCTGAAATTTTAAATGCATGATCCCATCCTCTGAAAAATTCATCTTTCACCAGCTCAATATGCCTTCGCCCTTCTCTTGGATCCATCGGGGCAATGAATATTATGTCTTGATTCTTGAATTTCATCACATGCTTCTTAAAGTTGATCACTTCCATACTGTCATTGTCCCATCCAATCCCTAGCAATGTGGGATAGGATCCTCCACCATCAAAAAATTAAATCACGTCGAAATCATCATAAGTGTTCATACCTTTCACTTCCACAGCAAGGTATGGAACTCACCCAATCGGCGTTACCCTGGCCTGGTTGGGAAGTCACAGCTACACAAAAGACCACCTCAAAGTTGGGCTCCCCATATTTTTCCATGTCTATCTTGTAAGAATATTAACATCTGAGCCTAGATCTAGAATAATTGAATCGATATCATAGTCCCCAATCTGTATATTCATGCGTATCTCTTTTCCTATCTTTTTCTTATGCAAAGAATTCACCATAGAGTCCTTATTCCCCTTAGCAAGTCGATGTAACAAATTCTCAATCTCGACAAGAGCATCAGGATCTCTTTCCAACGACAAGAAAATCTCAAAGAAGTGTTGCAAGGTGCCATTTGGTCACGATGGACCTGCTTCTAAAGTGGAATCAAAAGCAGTTGCATTTCATAAACAGGCAACTTACCAAGATTCCTTTCGATCGCATCACATGCTTCAAAAAATGTATCTTTCTTAGGATCGATATCAAATTGTACTTTCTTATTTCTAACTAATTGAACTTGTGGAATCATACTATATTCTCCAGTTGTCACACCTCCATGAGTGACGACAGCAACATCAACGTCCCGCGTTCTAGGCTCCGCTGAGATCGTCGCAATTGTCAGTCCTTGATTCTGGTTCAGAGGTGGATTCATTGGTGGATTCACGTTCTGATTTGCAGTCTAGTTTTGAATTGGAATTTGGTTATGAACTAGACTTTGGTTATGATTCTGACTTTGCAACTAGTTATGTACTTGATTCTGGTACTGCAGTTGGTTCTAGTTCTGTAATTGGTTCTTATTCTGCAACTACAGAACATTTCCTGCTTGCCACCTTGCAATCAGTTGTGGACAGTTCTCAACAGTGTGATCAATTGTGGTACAATACATACATGTACACTACAATTTTGGACAATCTCTCTGATAATGCCATAGTACTCCACAATTATAACATTGGACAGGTCTGCAACCTCGTCCACCTCCTCAACCAAATCCTCCTCCTCATCCTCCTCTGAATGCTCCATGAAATCCTCCTTGTTTCTAGTACTGTGGTTGAGAAAATTGTTGTTGCAGGGGATTCGAGTGTTGCTCGACATACTGCACTGACTGAACATATTGTGGTTTCCATCTACATCTGATTATACTGTGGTTGTGACGCAAACTGTTGTTTTGGTTGCTGCGGTACAAACTGCATCTGTGGTCGCTACTGCGGTACAAACTGAGGTTGAGCTGGTGGATGCACCACCTGCAACTACGGATGCTATACCACCCGATGATCCTATCCCTTCACATAATACGCATCATATGTTCTCTCCTGGAGTAGGTCATATGCGCGGAAATCTTTATCTTTGTGGCCAAGAGATTGACAAAATGTGCAGTATAGGTTTTTCAGCTTCATTACCATCTTCTGCATATATCTACACTCCTCATATTGATGCCCATATACTTGAAAAATGTGATACCTTGGTACACTGCCACAACTCAATGGGTTTGGTGCCCTTGACAACAGGTAATTCCGGAAAGCTAGCCAAGTATCCTTGGTATTTTCATATGTACGACATTGAGTGCATCGGATATCCTCACGTTGTTATTTTCCCTTCTTAATATCTTGCAACTGGAGTGTTAAGTTCACAAACTGTGTCTGAATCGGGTTCATGCCGACTGCATTTTCTCCAACAGGTGAAGCTTCCAACTTCATGGTGATCTCCAGAGCCTCGCTCTATGTCACAATATTCTGTTGCATCAGTGGTAGTCTGATATGAGTTAACAATGTTGCAATGGACCATTCCTTATGCTGAACATCACTCATCTCAAAAATGACTCTTTCCATTAGTGTCTTGAATCTTTGATCAAAATCCCAAACAATCTCATTGGAATACTGCTTAATTTCCTTCAGTTTTGTAATGTACTGTGCTTTAGACTTTGGTTTTCTGAATTCTTCAACAAGTACTTTCCTGACTTCTTCCAGTGTCTTCGTCGGAGTCCTCGTAGGAACTTGTACAAATTTCATGTACCAATCCGGTGCACGACCCCGAAGGGTTGTCGCCAATTGGCCCTTCTTAATATCATCATCAACAGTTTATCCTACAGTCCATACTGCTTGAGTGTCGTTCCCATGGAACAAAGGTAAATTTGCCTCATCGCCCACCATTCTTGGACTTCTTCCTACAGATGTTGATCTACTACTACTATTAGAGTGTTGCAGGCACGTTGGAAACATCGGTGTGGGTACATTGTTGTTGGGGTTTGATCTTGCATCTACCCTAGGCATAGTCTAGGTCTAGTCATTGTTGTCATCACTGTAGGGTCGCTTCTTCCCATGTGGTATTCCTTCGCGATCTTGCATTTCGATCACAGCAGGACCTTCCCCTATCCTCTGCCTCTTCTCTTGTCGAAACCTTACTCCTACTCTCATAAGACCCCTTTCTTCCTCTGATTCCCTCACAATCTCATCATAACTTGCACCCATCTAACCCATATTATTCCATTCCCCCCCCCCCCCTCTTTCTTCGTGGTATCCACAACCCCCACACACCAGAGTTATACTAGTACTCTAGGTGCATATTTAGTATGCCTTTTTCACAGAAAAGCATCTTAATTGACAATTATAAAGACAATAAGAAACTACCTCTTGGTCCATTGAAAAATTACCTTTCTGCTTCACTATAGGACTTAGTAATATCAACCACAAACTCAGTGATATATCCTTCCAGGATACTATCTAGCGAGATTTCAACAGCCCGCGATGCTTTGTTGTTGGTTTCCGACAACTACTAAATCAGTTCGGGGGTCCAAGACGTTGGCTCACCTCCTTGGAAATTTGTCTTGCAATAGGTGAATTGCTCCAACCACTCATGCAATATGATTAAGAATTTAGAGAAAAAATACTCGTGTAGACCGTCGTGTATGTACCTTGCCAGCCACTTATCCGTCTCCAGTCCAGGTTTATGATTTTCCTTCTTAGCAAATTCTCGTAGCTTCTGGTCGAACTAGTATTAAATTTTTGTTCTCGTAGGATGCCAACATGTCGTTCCCTCACTCGCAACAAGGTCCCAACAACGGAACCATTTGTTGACACAAACCCAACCAACAAAACTAGTTGATAGGGGTTCCCACTTTGTCGACACCCAAACCACCGTGATCTCCCTGAGCACTGGCCCAGACAGGTTTTACCCCGTCCGAAAACCCCTATAGAGCGGATGAAGTCTCACTCAAGATGTTCGAGGGAGAGATGACGGAACCAAGTTTCCGTAGAATGAGAGAGGACAGTGTGCATCTACTTATCAACTTAGTGCAGCATTAACAAATCATTCAACTTATGCATTCACATAACCATTCATTATCATTCTTTAACATATCGCATCATTCAATCATAACTGCGATAAACACATTGATGTGCAAACAGATCGAACATGATAACGTTATTCAAAACAGGGAAACATCGCATCATTCACAGATCCATGTTGCAGATTCACATAGAATTCATAATTGAGTAGCAGGAAACAGTAAAACAGGAAAGAGAAAAGAATGCAATGATTCAGCTCAACTTCCGTCCTGTCATATTACTCCCGCACAAGATCACAGATTCTTCAAAACAGTTAAAAGATCAATAGATCTCATTTCATGCACATATCTTACATAACCAAAAAATCAGATAGACTCAAGTTCAATGTCTCAAGATCATTCAAAGGCAAGATGTTCAAAATATGCTTCACACTTACAATTCAACATCTACTTATAGGCTTGCGCCTTTACATTCAAGGTCCACTTAGACAACTTCCTAACTAATTCTTAACTGATTCTACAAAATAATGACCAACATCCGCAAAATATGGTCCAAAACTACAAAAGACGACATAAAATATATAAAATATTCTATTCTCCTCCTTGTGCAGTGTATTTGAGCTTGCACAGCATCTGTGAAGTTGCGCAACTAATGTATCCCAAAACCGCCTTCCAACAAAGAGGGAGTGTTGGAAGTTATGCAACTTCAGAAGGTGTTCTTAATGTAACTCCTACGGGAGATTATACTAATGTAACTAATCATGTAAACCCTAGACATATTTAATGTAAACCCTAGGGAAATATCAGAAAAGAAAAAGAATAAAAATTAAATTAATTTGTATTTCCCCAAGGTAGGTTGGCCCTAGTCAAACTGGAAAGTTGGGGCCAGTGATTTTCCACTTGGAAAATCAATATAAATAGGAGGTTCCCCTCCTCATTATTTCACGCATTCATAGCACTGCACTCATACAGAAAAGGTGCACTACTGCAATCTTAGAGATTTTTTTCTGGGGTTATATCTGCGAGAGACATTTTCTCTCTCTCTCTCTTCTTCTCTCTATTCTCAGAAGTTATTATCTCTATAAGAAGGTTTGTTGGGTTTTTCCAGATTAAGTTTACCACGATAAATTATTGTGTTATTTGTTTTTGTGCTTTGTCTTTCTTCTAGAGATCCTATTGTTTATTTTCAAATAAGATATACTGCTATAATCTTGTAAAAAACTAACACTCCTAACCTCGGTTAATTAATCAAATTCAGGAGATTGGACTCTAACTCTATGAGATCGATGTAAGGTTTGAAACATAAAAGTTAAGGTCTACTCCTAGGGTTCCTAACATGTATATATTCTAACCCACATTGTTCTTACCTATCAATGTCCTAATGAATAACCTCCCAATATTCTTCCAACTGTTGAGATATTTGTGTTGTTTCAAGAATAAAGTCAAATAGATATGAAGTGATGGTTTTTTTATCCCTAAAGCTAACTCTAGTGTTCGGTTGTTATCTTGATGGTATTGTCATGAAGTATATAAAAAAATTGAGGGCTGGCCAAAAAATAATCAACTTGCAGTAATATGGGAAGTCTCTCAAACCTGTAATAAGCAAACAATATTGAAAATTATTGTATCTAATATTAATCAAAGGATCCTTCTGTAGTTTCTACGGCAGTAATGAATCCTGCAAGGTTTCTTTGGCCTGCTACTTCAAGTTGTTCTGAAAAGGTTTCATTCATAAATACTAATCTAACAAAATATAGAAATCTTAAACAACAATTAAAATAAATAACACACAACTCATGGGAGTTAGAGAAATTGGTAATGAGTAATTGAGATAAGTTGGAAATGGAAGGTCACGAGTTCAAATCCCCTATCGGTACTTACTTACAAAAAAGAAATAACACACAAAATAACAACAAAAGTTAATGAGCAAATAGAGTAATAAACAACAACAAATAATGTGAAAACACAATACAAAGACACACTAAGGACTTATAGTACCTAGTATGGTCGCTAAAAAATTATGTTGATGTTGAAAATGATACATTCTAGATCAAATATTTTGAACCCTCTAAGTTGGCAAGTCAAAGAGGAAATGGGAATGAATCACCTTAATTTAAATCCAACACAAATTACAAACACATCATATCTCCGCCTTCATGTATGAATCATGGGAGTTGTGCTAAAACTAGCATATATCCATCCTAAACACGGATATATCAAGCACCGAGAGGTATCCAATTTCGTGAGGTGTTATTTTTTCAATGACCTTTTATTTGGATTTACATTTTTATTTTATGAGCGAATATGGATTTTTTTAATGATTTTTTATTCGGTTTTCTTTTTAATTTTATGAGCCAACATAAAAAAAAAATTAATTAATTTTAATTTTTGGTACATAACTTGAGTTCGTTACGTGTAACATTACACATCTTCTCCATACCGGGTTGTAAGCACCTCGCTACTCTCGGTGCACATAATGTTAGTTTGTTACGTGTAATGTTACACATTCCCCCCATACCAAGTTGTAAACACATCGCTACTATCTATGCACATAACATTAGTTCGTTACATGTAGCGTTACACATCTACCCTGTATTAGGTTATAAACACCTCATTACTCTCGATGCAAAAAAAATGAAAAAAAAGTTAGAAATCCTGTAATATACCCATACATTAAAAATATTATTCTCCTTGTGACTCCCATATAGATTTACACTAGAAAGATAAAAGAGATATTGTAATGTCCCAATTCTGGTGTATAGACCTGAACACTCTTCAATTCTGTAATTGAATTAATTTACACAATGACTTCTTGGACTGGGCAAATAAGGGGTTTATTCTGGGAAATTTTGCAGGAAAAAGGAGTGAGCAGCGGGAAGCAACAAAATACAATCAGACATTGAATTCCCTCTCCCCTATCACATTCATATCTGGTGCCATTTAGGTTTTAGAATCCGCTCCGCGGAAACCTACTACCACGCTTCTGGGCAGCCAAACCGTGAAACTAAAGAGGGTAGTTCAATCTATTTTAACCAAGGGATTCTGGAAAATTGAAAAGGGTTGTTCCGGCCTTAATATAGAATAAATAAATTTTTTATATAGTTTTCAGATATTCTAGAAGGTTCTGAGAAGTTTTGGATGAATTTGGGGTTTACAGCAGTTTTGGCCAAGGAAAACCCTACACAGAGGAGGATCCAAAAAGGTGGTACAGACTCAAATAAAAATGGTTCTAGAGTTTTATATGGGAAGGTGGGCCTGTTAGTGACCCACAGGAACTGAAAAAGCTCATTTTGAGTTTACAGAACTCATTTTATATCAGATTTAACAAAACTAGTCACTAAAAGCTAGTAATCTAGCTAGGGTCTAAAGAAAGTAGTTAAATCAAGTGAAATCGATTTCTGTAAAACATGACATTTATAAAAAAATTAAATATCAGTTTTCTGAACATGTAAAATCACTTAAATAAGTTCCCCATCATGACATATTCCTTATATTACTCATATTTGTTCATTTTCCCCCATACATTGATAAAGTAGGCCCTTTTAGGGAAAAATGAGACAATATTCTTTATGGGTATGGATATTTCGACCTGATAACTATAATTTGAAGAATATTATGAACCCACATAACAGAAATTACATCATGGACTGACCATTACAAGGATGCTCCAAAAATGAGGGGTAGGAGGCCCGAATCATGACCAGCAAGGAGCTGTGAGCATTGGTGAAGCATGAGCTTCACTGAAGCTTGACCTGAACTTGATGGAGGCTGTAAATAACTCTGATTATCCTTCAATTTCTGCAATATAGCGCTCCACACCTGCAATGGAAGAGAAGGGGATGGAAGGAGAGGGGAATGGAAGGTTGGGGCTCATCTCCCAGTAGTCTGAGGCACAACACTCAGAAGTAATGCTCACATAAGCATTCAACAATCAAATCATCAACCAAACTGAAGCAATGGGTTTGAATTTATCTTTTATAGACTTATGGATGACCTGCTTAGTAAGTTGAGGCCAATGGTGACCTGTGAGAGCAAGTCAACCCCATGGGTGACCTAACCCTAGCCACAAAAGAGCCCCCTTTGGGAAATTAGGCAAGTAGGACCATGTGGAATTGTTTCTAATTCCAAATCATCCTTCACAATTAGAAACTACACCCTCCCTTAGTCAAAAGATGCCTCTTTTGAGTTATGACAACTTTCTGCTTTTCCTAGCTCATAAGGAAACTCTTTCTTTCCTTAAAAAACTTTCCTGCTTTTACCTCTTTCTGCTTTTTCCGCTTTTCGGAAACTTCCCTTTATTCTCTTGCTTGCTTTTGTCATGGAATTTCTTATTTTTACCAAGGAAAGTTGACTAGCTTTCCCCAATGCACCCTCTTGACATGGCAGCCTTAATTCCACATCATTATTGTGCATAATAAATAAAATTTCTGAAATAAAATTAAATACATGCCTTAGAACAATTATTAGTAAAAATTTATCCTAGGAGGAATAATTAATAACAACTTGAGCCCCTAGGAACTTAGCATGGTCAATACTTTTAATGGTCAATTTGAGGGAACATGACATATATACACTATAAACATAACTTACAATTTATGTAGTACCAAAATACAACCTAAATATGAAAACAAAACAAAACAAATAATTGAAAAGGTTAACAATATACAAAAATTATATGGCAGCCGAAATTGCTTCTTTTATTGAAAAAGTTTCATTATCTGAGTCTTTAAGTTTTGGACCAAGGATATTTCCCTCACAAGTGATTAGCTTTTACAAGACCTCTTAGTCATTGTGCAAGAGATTGATAGCAACCAATAAAGCCGAAAGGCAAGTTATGGTGAACACACTTGAGAGCTAGAAATGGTTTTCTAAGTGAAGCTGCAAGAAAATTGATTACTCAAATCATCAACAAACAATATGAAAGATTACCTTTTTACAACAATGAATTGATTCTATGTCTCCAACCTAGCTCTTAAAAAAAAACTCTTTTTGTCATAGAAATTTTAGACTCTAAAAGATAATGTAAATCAACAACCCTTAACTCTTAAGGACAAAGAAACATATTTTAGCATACCATTGCATAGGAATCATTATCCCTTCTCCTCGTGAGTATGAGTCTTTTAAATACTTCCTTCAAGAAGCAATTAAGTAACTAACTCTTTAACTTGGTTTGAAAATTATTTACTTAATCATGATAAGGTCACTTTATTGAAAATAGAAGACAAAGATTCACGAGATACTTTTGTTATTTGTTAAATTATTTCGTTTAAAGTTGAAAAACTTACATATTTTAGCATATCATAGCATAGGAATCATTATCCCTTCTCCTCGTGAGTATGAGTCTTTTAAATACTTCCTTGAAGAAGCAATTAAGTAACTAACTCTTTAACTTGGTTTGAAAATTATTTACTTAATCATAATAAGGTCACTTTTAAGAAAATAGAAGACAAAGATTAACGAGATACTTTTGTTATTTGTTAAATTATTTCGTTTAAAGTTGAAAAACTTATTTTATGATTAAAATAAACTAAGGGGACCCTCCTTATCTAAAAAAAAATAGTTTTACTCACGGGAAATGAATTATGAGAATAAATATAATATTACTCTACCTCCGACCTGAATGCAAAACATGTCATTTAAGATATGGAGACACACACCATAATATATATATAAAAGTTTATCTCAAAATTGTATCACACCAAAATGAAGTGCAATGAAAAGTCTAAAGTTTTTATGTCTTCTAAGTATCAAAATATTACATTATCAAGTCTTTATGTCAAATAAATTATATCAACCCATAATTATAACAACCTTTGAATGTACTTGGTACACAATGCTTAAACAGAAGATGTAAACCAAAGGATGACCTAACATGTGCATGCACCATTGTATTCATATATTCCAAGGTAGAGGCTTCAACCATTTATTCCTCGTTCTTTTGCTCATATGAGGAATGGGAGGAGGAAGGAGGTCATCATTGGTGGTAGGTTTTATATTTGCAGGTTGATCATCAGTTGGTGAATGGTTTTCAAGTGTAGGAAGAGGTTTAGGCACATTTCCTAAAGAGGCGAATTTAGCTACAAGATGCCAGGATGGTTGTAAATCATAAGGTTCCCACTTGGTACCTTTTCCTTGCAGAAATGGGAGCTTAACATCCCTACCCAAGTTATTAATAGAAGGGTGATGTGCAAGCTCAACAATACTAGGATGAGGCTACAAGACTTGTGGCACATATGATAGATGGGGTTTGATGCAAAGGGCCAACAGGAGGAGGGACTAAATAAAGGTGATTGTTCCTATCTAACTAATTGAATTCATCTGATTTGCCGTCAAAATGCACAGAAAACCTTATCTTCTTATTTCTACCTTGTTGCCAAAGGTACTAACCTCTTCCACCTATGACTCTAATGGATCTTTGTCATCCCACACCGCAAATAAACTCATTTTTCTAATTGAGCCTGTAACATCGCAAACTAGATCTGTTATAGATTGTTGTGATTGTTCTTGTGTTTTGTTTAATCTTGACACTTCTCTGACCAATGCATTTGTTAACCTCTGATTTCTTTGTAAATGAGGATGCAATGCTTGAATAGAGTTTAATATTAGGAACTTTCACAATACAATTGAGGGTTCCTTATCATACTAGACTTGCTGATATGTGTACTCAGTAATGATCTCTATTTGTATCCAATATCATAATTAACCCAAAGATTCATAATAATAGCAATATATATCCATAAAAAACAGCATCGTAGAAATAATGTAAATTCAGGAAATTATCAGATATGATTTGAGAAGTACCTTGGAGAACAATAACTGAGATAGCAGTCTTTTGAGCCTTAACAAATTTGAATTGTAGATGACTGTACAACTGCTTTTAGTGATCAAATTAATTCCCAAAGTCTAAAGATAACGAATGCCTAAGAATGTCCCAGCTATGCAAATAATTATTTTCCCAGATTGATGGTTCATGCCTTCTCAAATAGTGATAAGGGTGGATTACTTGATGGTTGTAGTAGCTTGTAACAAGATTGAAAATATGATATATTTGTATACTGTAGCTTCCAGATATTAGAATGAACAACCCCTTGTTGTTGATGCCCTTGTTTGGTTTCTCTAGATGCTAGAAGAGTTATGATTTGCATGCAATAAAATATTAGCCAGCAGTAAGAACTCGCCCTATCTAAGTGATTTGTCCAACCAATAAGGAAACACCCAATAGTTTAATGCAATGGAACAAGAGAAATGATCACGGCCTCAACCAACAGATCTCTACAATAACCATTTACACAGAGCCTATATGGAATAGATGATGGCTAAAGCAGTTGTAATGAATACTTGGAATGATGAATAGAGATTGTTGACGCTTCTAATGGATACAACACCTTCTTCAAAGTTGAATAGAACCTCCCAGCCAATAGATCACTGCTTAAACTAATAGATAGATTCCCATAGAGTTATTACATCCCTCTTTAACGTGACTAGGACAGTTCCCTAGTATCACAATCTCAACAGTAGATAAGCAATAATAATTTAAGAAATCTTTGCCCTAGTGAATGGAGAATATGCCCTTGCTTAGTATAGGAGACACCTTTCTCAACCCCCATGAAACTCTGATGGTGCACCATTCCTTCATGAACTATAGCCATGTCTTCAACAATGACATTCTCAGCAGCAATATATAGAGGAATATCACTTCCCAGGCTTGGTGGAGATGCCCCTTTCTCACAATAATAATATTAATGCCCAAAGGAGAGGAAATCATGGGTGTATTCTATGGTTCCAGCTTAAGAAAGATCATGACTTCCTCTGATAAATATGTAGCAGTGAGTAAGAGAATTGTTGCCTCCTTGACACTCACGCTCTTAGTAAAGACCACACATCTAGTGTGAAGGTATTTCACTGCCTTATTGGTTTGATGAATGCACTATTATTGATGAATATCTATGCTTCCCTAATAATGGTGAATGTGCCCAACAGTAAGAGGATCCACACTTCCCCTAACACAATAGATCTAATATGTGATGGTGTGCACGACGGTGAATCTGGATGATTCACCCAACAATTAGTTAGGGTGGATAGATTTCACCACCGAATCCAATTAGGTCAAGGCAATCTTCCTTAAGCCCTAAGTAGCTCATCGAGCTCTCAAAACCTGTTTCCAAAAAGATGAATAATAACAGTGATGTCCTTTTGGTTCAAATAACCTTTTTATATATATTTTAGGGTTTGCATGTCACTTTTAGGGTTTTCATGTCACTTTTTAGGGTTTTCACTTTACTTTTTGCATGCATACAATTATAATTGCTCGTTGACTTAAGACTGAATAAATAAGGCCTCCATGCTCTGCATGCTTTATGATATTAAATCTGATGGCCCTCTTTACTATACTTCTCACTTAATAATATTGAATAATTGTTATAATATGCTCCCAATATTAAATTTCCTCGACCAATCCCTATTTATCAGTAATGGAACATGACAGTCCTCCCTCGTCAAATATTGCTTGTCCTCAAGCAATCGAAAACTATCAATTGTAAAATGCACCTGGACACCAATACTAGGATCCCATATGAACCATTGGATCACCTCATGCCTCCCTACCACCCCATCATGAATTGATCCCTCGATACCTGGATCCTAAACAACCCTTGCACTGATCCCCTCACTATGAAAAGTGGAGTACATAGGAATCCATGTGAATTCAACAAATCTGCTTTAATACTCGATCTCAAATATTGGCAAAGGACTTCTGCTTGGATCACTGGTAACAATTATGGGATGCTCGTGAACTCTAATCATCTCCTCAAAAGACAGCTCTATCATCTTTGTTTCCCTATGCTTGGAGGAAATCACCAGAAGGGGCATGAACTCTGATAACTAGTGAATCTATGCATGTGTATACTCTACGTCTTCCATCCTCAGTAAACCTATGATGCAATCTAATAACATGATCCCCTATGATTGCTCAGAGAGGGATGAAGGATGGATAAATGTTGTTGAATGAGTGGGTCCCAACTTTCCTTGTTGACCAAACATAATATCCAACAAGTATCTCCATCTGAACCTACCTCGTTCCTATCTATAAAAGGTAAAGTCCCTCGGGTCCCCCACTAGCTTGTATGATGTGGGGCACCCTCTACCCAAGGTGTCAATCTTCCTGGTGCTAACACAAAATTCCATCTAAATGCCCCTAATTATCCAAGCAATCATAAGTTGTACAAACTCCTCAAAATATTGCTTTGTCATGCCTCCAAACCTAATCATCCCTCGAATGAAATACTAAAAGTGACGGCTATACCTCTCCTCCAAAGCAAATCCACTAATGTCAAGTGAGTCTGTAAACCTAGGTGACTCCATCTCCATCATATACATGTCCACCCAATCTCTATATTCATATACTTCCTTGTTGGAAGGTCCACAGGGAACATGCTCAACTACCTCCTCCATTGTTAAACCACTCTCGCACAGAGGCAACTCATGAGCCCATGCTTGATCCAAATCCTTTGTTTCAGATCTCTCCTCAGTGACCTACAACTCTGAGTGCTCCTCCTGTGAAATTATCATTAGAGGCTCTCCCCTCAAACCATGAGTTCCACTCATGCTCTCATAGGTCACAACTATCCTATATCTGGTGTGGGATGCGGTATCCTCCCATGCACTCATTCTACTAGTGTCATATGGACCAAAATCCCACACATCTGTACTATACCCATCTCGAAAAATAAGGGATGTGTCCATGTCACTATTGGATGGTCCCTGGAATATGTCTCCTATCAACGCATTTGCAACTACAACCTAAGCCATTAATGGCCCCTCCACAAGATGTGGCTCATAACCTCCACACTTCCCAGCATGTATAGAATCAATCCTCTCTGAGTCATGCCTCTCGACTTGTTCTTGTGAATCCAAATGAAGTTCCTCTTCTTCCTGCTCTTCTACCTTGTGTTCATCCAGAAGAATCAAGGGTGAAATATATGATTCCTCTTGGTCCAAACTCTCATATGACAAGAGAGAGTGTGTGAACATGATCTCATCTTCTTTAGGCCTCCTACATGATAATAGATCTTTGTTTTATTCATGATCAATTGTAGGTTGATCTATGATTATTGATTTATTACACTATAAACCAAAATCATCATAGAGACTTTTGGATCCCTTTTTGGTAAACATACCAAGTCTTCCCTTCTTGCTTCGTAGTAGTAAATCTTCAAACCGCTGCAAACTATGCTCTAATATCTCTTGTGTCTTAACAACGTTCCTCATTAAATCCTCCCAAGTAAGCTTATTTTACTCTATTGGCAAAACAGCAAGGAAGGTGGGTAACATCCTGCCATCTATAGTTCTTTCCATTGGTGCAACCCATGTAATATCCCTTGCCAATCTGAGTGGAACATATTTGAGGACAGATCTGTAATGGAGCTTTGTGATCACAAAAAATTCACTCTCCTGGAAGTTGTAGCATAATTCAAGATGCTTTGTTTCTTGGCAATAGATACACTTCCACAAAAATGAAATGAACTCTCCACAACTAATGTATGAAATTGCTTATAACATCATCTTCATGCCAATTTCCCCACAGCTAGCCAAGAACATGCTCTGATACCACTGTAATATCCCAAATTGGATCTGGTATAGATTATTGTGATTGTTCTTGTGTTTTGGTTATTCTTGACACTTCTCTGATTAATACATTCCTTAACCTCTGATTTGTTTGTAAATGAGGATGCAATGTAGGAATAGAGTTTATTATTAGGAACTTTCACAATACAATTCAGGGTTCCTTATCATACTAGACTTTCTGATATGTGTACTTAGTAATGATCTCTATTTGTATCCAATATCATACATGACCCAGAGATTCATAATAACTGCAATATATATCCATAAATAACAACAACGTAGAAATAATGTAAATTCAGGAGATTATCAGATTTGATTTGAGAAGCACCTTGGAAAACAATAACTGAGATAGCAGTCTTTTGAGCCTTAACAAAGTTGAATTGTAGATGATTGTACAACTTCTTTTAGTGATCAAATTGATGCCTAAAGTATGAATATAACGAATGCCTAAGAATGTGTCCCGGCTATGCAAATAATTATTTTCCCATATTTATGGTCCACACCTTCTCAAATAGTGATAAGGGTGGATTGCTTCATGGTTGTAGTTGCCTGGAAAAAGATTGCAAATATGATATATTTGTATAGTGCAGCTTCCATATATTAGAAGAGACTATGATTTGCATGCAATAAAATATCAGCCAACAGTAAGAACTCGGCCTATCCAAGTGACTTTTCCAACCAATAAGGAAAGACCCAACAATTTAATGCAATGGCATAAGAGCAATGATCACTCCCTCAACCAACAAATCTCTACAATAACCATTTACACAGAGCTAATATGGAATAGATGATGGATGAAGCAGTTGTAATGAGTACTTGGTGTTAGCACTCAGAATCGCACCCAAGGTTGCGGAAAGGCGAACCCTGAGGTAACAGAAGAACCACTTTAGGAAAGGGATATGGCTTCCCCATTTCCAGAGAGGGATCTCTCACAAATATATAACAAGGCCAGATATATTGTCATGGAATAGAATTCATATGTTGGTGGTTGAAACAAGGTAAGAATGTATTGGGCTATGGAGTCACAAAACACCAAGAAATACATAGCAGTTTTCACAGGAAATGTTTGCTAGAGTAGGGTAGCATTTCATTTACAGTTGATATAATTTTGGGTCTGGTAGAAAGGGAAGAATGATGACAGTCCATCAATGTAGAGCATCGAAAAGACGAATTCTACATAGACTTTGGAAGAAATATTTGGTGAATGTCTAAAACAACGGCCAGAGCACGGGAATATGAATTCTGAACCATTATACACTAGTCAAAGACATGAAGAAAACATAATAAAGAAATAAAATTATGGACTGTAACTGAGAAACACAAAAGAATTCTTTCATTCAAAATCTGACATTCGGCTCTATAACTTGTATTAAAGCAGCTCAAAATTACATAAACACCACAGTCTTACGGGTTCCGACCAACCTCTTCTCTCTATGCAAAGTGTCTTCTTATAGTGTTTCTGGCCCCCAAAACTAACTTCGAAATAGGGATAGAAACCAGCTACAATCATGATAAAAAATCCTAACTAATTCGGACGTGGCATATTCGCCTTGATTAAAACATATAAAACAAAAGAACATGGAGTAACATGCATTTTCGGCTTAACGGTAATGCAACGTCTTCAGTTTGCAAGCTCACTTGTTTGGAAAACGGCGGCGCAAGATGACCTTGTGTTCATTCTATGTTCGATGACTTGTTTGGCCTGCATTTACAGCTGTTACAAAATTTTGTGTTCTTTCTGTGTTTAGCTCTCTGCCCAACCCTGTGTTTTCCTGGTAACATTGTCATAGGCGAAGGCTTTAGGAAAGGCCACACTATTTTTTACAATGCCACGTCCTTGTGGTGGCTTGTCATTCTTGTGCTTCTCTTCTCCCAGGAGGAGGGTCCTCCTACAGGTCATACGGCATGGCACTTCCTTGGGTTCATCACCACCCCATATAAGGTTGGCAAGTGGAGTGAGTGGCAATGATGATGAAAGGTCATGACCTTTTCTCCCTCCATCTGAGCATCAGCTCCAATAGGTCACCTCTAGCAATGGTAACCACGTGCGAAGATTATGGAGATAACAACCACCTCTGGAGGTTTTGGAAGGATACCCGTTGGACAGGAAATTCTAGGCACAATTTTCATGAGGTTGTCACATTATGTTATGACAACAATGCCCCCACAAGCCTTAGCAGGTCCATCTAATGTGATGAACATCCTTGCGTCGACCTTACTGGGGCTAGAAATCCTCTCTAATGCAATGAACATCCCTACCCCGATGGTTGGAGAATTCTTGGCATAAAAGCTGAGGAATTGCAGGAATTCGGGGAAATTCTCACCAACCAATAGAACACCCTGACAAACAAGTTTCACAAACTAGATAGCCATTACAGACCTCCTTTAAGACTTTCAGGATTCTTGGCAGACTAGCACTAAACCATCTTAGCTTCTCTTCAACAGTTAGCCAGTCTATATCTTCAAATGGTGCTGAATGGAGTGTTTATAAATATCTAGGAAGTCGGACTCGACGATGGCCCCATCAACTCCTTCACACATGCAATCATCAAGTAGCATGATGACAGCACACGTGGTCACGTGGGTTTGACATATGGTTTTTATGTGGGGGTATCCGTCACACCGCCCTTTCTATTATGGCACCATATTATCTATTGTGGAAGTGATCTATGGCCTCGGTCCTCGTCAGCTCCCATTTAGTCTCATGGAAAATGGACTGGACACCTCACTTCTGGATATGCTTCCTAGTGACAACATCAGATTGTCTTCGTTCTCTACTTCTTCTGCTCCTTAATCTTGCTTCGTGTGAGAACCATACTTGTCTTCTGTCATTCAACCGTCACGACGCTTTTTCAATCATCATACGTGTGACACAGAGAACCTTCTGGATTCTGGGGAGTGACCTATGCTGTGAAGTTGATTTCCTCAACCGTAGATCCACTCCAATGGCGTTTGGACCTTTGATTACCTGTCACCTCTACCCTTTTCATACTCACCCCAAAAAATCACATCTTTGAATCCAAGGTGAGCGAAATTGTGTACAACCATGGCCTTTCATCTTGGTCCTGACATTGCCCCTTCGAAATGAGCAGGTTGTACACAAAACAATATCCTTCGTCTCTGATTCTCCCTCACTTGAATTTCAACGAGAAGAATCATTTTCATCCCTTCTATTAGAGATAATTCAATCTTCACCTTCCATGCGTAATGGGTGTGTTGTATTTCAAAAATCTTGACGAATATTTAACCCACGCGTGTTCAATCAGCGGAGACACTGACCGCCATGGATCTTTTTCCGCTTCAATCTCTGTCCTCAAAATTTTCCTCTATTTAACCATTCCATAGATTTGAAACCGAGAAGCCTCGCAAGCACTTTGATTTAGTGGAATTAACCTCCTTTGTCGATCCATCGCTTGACTAATCTTGGCCTTTAAGATCTGCGGGCCCTTTAACTCATTTGGCAAAATACAAAAGTGGCTTAGGCCGCGCATGTCAAATCTGCGAAACATGCCTCCACCGCTGATTTCGTTCGCCTCTTGATCGCTACTGGTGAAATATTTCCTGATTTCCCATAGTTTCAGATGATCTATGTAGGCTCTTCCTTCCTCATCTGGAGGGTCATGGTGCCTGCAAACTAGCTTTCTCTTGCCTAAGACTGAATCCTTTTAATCGTGCTTGTCTCCCATGCAGCTTAGGACCAGATTGCCTCGTTTTCATATATTTTTAATGCTTAAATGATCAAATCCTTTTGACCACCTTACAGCTTGAGCTTTAGAGACGGCCTGAAGGTAAGTTTAATGAAATCCTAAGTATTCTCCAAGTTTGATCGTTGCAAAGTTTGGCATATCTTGTCCTTCCAATCATTTAGTGCAGATCAAAAAAAGTGTTAATAAGTGCCCCCATCTAGGGATGTTATCCTCCTTGTGAGGTAGCAAAGAACAACATAGACCAGGTTCCAAATCCATTGGGAGGCTCCCCAGACCTTGCTACAACTCTCCGACACACTCCAAAAATAAAAACTGAATTAACAATGGAACCCAACTGGAAAATCCGAACTGATATTAAAAACTGCTTAAAATAAATGCTTGCCATTTCGATCTTATTCATCTCTACCTATCCTACCTACTGAATCTCAACACCTATTCAAGTGATTTCAGACCTCCAGTGAATCCAGTCAAGCACATGGTTCTATAAACCCACTTTCTTTTAATTCCAGATGAAAAACAGAACTGAAATACATGGTGGTGCAAGGTTATAATAAAGGAATCGATCTTCACAATAAAGATGTAACCAGTCATTACCATTTCCCAACTTCTCCATGTACTCTGCAATTGGATCATAAAAACTTGAAGGCCTTTAAATTCTGCTGCCATTTGTATAACATGGAAGAAATGTTCCAATTGCCACTCTTCCACCACCATGCAGAGGTGTCGCTTAAGAAAACCATGTGAGTAGAGCCCCAGATCCTTTGCGACTACGACATCAACCTTTCTGTGTGAAATCTCAAAACTTGAAACCTGATTCCTTACAAGTGTTGTAAAGAAAGCAGCATTGTGTTCTTCAATAGAAACGAGTAAATTAACTTCTGGGTCTAGAACACATAAAGAGGTATCTAGTTTGAAATCTTCATCTATTTCTTGGTGGCCCTCCTGATTGAAAAATCCTTCCATATTATTAGTGATAGGATCATGAAAAATGTGGCAGCGTCCAAAGAATTCTGCCATCTGATTATCTTGAGAAAATCGCTGGGGAAGTAACTTATTCATCCCATAGTCATATAGGTTTTCAAACGAGTTATGCATAGAGTATTCATAACATTGTTCAAATGAGATTTCATGCATTTCACCCAAACCTTCTAAGATTGTGACTTCATTCTTTGTACATGCTTCAGCAAAGGCACGACCATCCTCTTTAATAGGATCCAGTAAACAAAACACTTCTCCTCGACACATGGTTTTGAATTTGAAAAATATGGAGAAGTATTTATTTTAGAAACCTCTTTTCCTTCCTTATCAGGTCATGGAATAGCAAAATCCCCAGTTTTTTTCTTAGGAATGACATCCAATTAGTCCTCTTCATATTCATCATATATGGGCACACCAGAATCTTCTTCGAAACTACCATGGACATAACTTGCAACACGTTGGTTGCAATATTCAAAAACCAAACTAGTAGAACCACTCACCCTTTCATCAACATATTGATATTATTTATGTTTGCTGGAAAAGGGGATAGGTTTCCAAGAGAATGCTCCTTTCGTCTCATGCAGCTCAATTGTATTTGGTTCTTTGTCAACTTTATCATTACAGCCATGGTCCAAGAAATATTTTGACATCCTAAGATTCTCTTCGACCTCCAGTGAATTAGAAAACATATCCTGCAATGTGAGTGACTTTCTCTCCAAAAGAAACAGAGACAATTCAGGAGGAAAAATAGACGCATAAAGCAACTTGGAAGCACCTTCTAATTTTCGGATTTCCTTAGGCATATTATAATAAAAACTTGTGATTCTCCTATTGAAACTTCACATAGTTTCACCCTCGTGTCTCTTCATAGAATAAAACTCTGAGAGTATTTGGTCCAATGATCTTCCTTCACCCCAAAATCCTAAAAATGTATGAGAGAACTCCTCCCAGGTAGTGATGGATCTAGGTTGCAATTGTCTGAACCATTTTTTAACATTGCCTTGCAAAGATTGGGAAAAATCTTTCATACAAACATCATCTTTCTCTATCTCAAAAAGGTCAAGAAAATACTCAAAGGCTTGTAAATGTGTCTCATCCATAAGGTCTTCAGATTCTCCGTCAAACTTAAGGATTTATAGTATTTTGTAGGGAAGTCATGAAGGGTATGAGGAAAGTGAAGAGGCATATATCGGTTTTGGGTATTGGATGCAACATAGTTTTGTGGAAAGGAAATGACCTCGGGTATGGTATCATGAGGTCCACTAGACTGCCTTTTAATGTCAGGGATTTCAGGCAAAAGGTCTTGATTAAAATCAGACGTACATGATGAAGATATACTCTCAGTTTGTAAGGAAGGATATACAGGAGTGAACTCAAAAATTTGCTTGGAGTTAAATAAGCCATGATGGATTATTTTAATGGACTTAGGAAAATAGAAGAAAATATTTACAAGAAAATATAAGATGTTTTGGAGAAAGTTGGATCCTAAGTACATTGTCTTTTCATAAAGCCTACCCATTCCTTTACCATGATTTCACTTCCACTGCAGGGTCTACCAACCCCCTTTGGAGACTTGATTTTCTGGATCACGACATCAGTGGAATTTTTGAAGAATTTGAACCACAAGTTCTCGGAAAGATGGAATCACGGGGTGAAAGATTTTTCATCTTCTTGATGTTTGACTGTTGTTCATCATCAACAGTCTAATTTATAGCTCTATCATCCATAGTTTGGGCAGATTTAAACCCTCCTCCTCGTGTCGATCCTTCTAGTCATTGATCTCCCCAGTGGATTCATCTTCCAGAATATTTTTAGTGGATTCTCCAGGGTAATTGATACAACCTTCCTCATGCAAGGGTTCCTGTTTCCGCACAGAAACCCTTTAACCTTAGAATCATTTTGTGTTCTTCCCAGGGATGATTTTCAATTTCGTCCCCAAAAACAGTGCTAGTTTGTTAGCACTCATAATCGCACCAAGCTTGTGGAAAGGCGAACCCCAAGGTAACAACAGAACCGCTTTAGGAAAGGGAGTTGGCTTCCCTGTTTCCAGAGAGGGATCTCTCTCAAATATATAACAAGGACAGATATATTGTCACGAAATATATTCAAATGTTGGTGGTTGAAACGAGGTAAAAATGTATTGGGTTATGGAATCACAAAACTCCAAGAAATACAAATAATTTTGCACAGGAAATATTTGCAAGAGCAGGGTAGCATTTCGGTTACGGTCGATATAATTTTGGGTCTAGTTAAAAGGGAAGACCAATGATAGTCCATCAATGTAGAGCACCAAAAATATGAATTCTACATAGACTTTGGAAGAAATAATTGGTGAATGTCTAAAACAACAGTCAGAGCATACGAATATGAATTTTGAACCATTATACACTAGTCAAAGACATGAAGAAAACATAATGAAAAGAATAACAGGAAATACATGCACATAAAGAAAGAAAATTACGGACAGTAACTAAGAAACACACAGCAATTCTTGCATTCAAAAGATGGAATTCTTTTCTGTAACTTGTATTAAAGCAGCTCAAAATTACATAAACACCACAGTCTTATGGGTTCCGACCAACCTCTTCTCTCTATGTAGAGAGTCTTCTTAGAGTGTTTTTGGCCCCTGAAACTAAATTCAAAACAGAGCTAGAAACCAATTACAATCATGATAAAAAATCCTAACTAATTAAGACGTGGCATATTCGCCACGATTAATACATATAAAACAAAAGAACATGGAGCAGCGTGCATGGTCGGCTTAACGGTAATGGAGCATCTTCAGTCAGTGCAAACTCACTTGTCTAGAAAGCAACAGCTCAAGATGCCCTTTTTTTCATTCTGTGTTTGATGACTTGTTCGACCCGCGTTTACAGCTGGCACAAAAGTTTTTGTTCTTTCTGTATTCAGCTCGCTGCCCAACCCCTTGTTTTCTATGTAACATTGTTATAGGTTGAGGCTTTGGGAAAGACCGCACTATTTTTTACAGCACCACTTCCTTGATGTGGCTTGTCATTCTTGTGCTTCTGAGTCTCCAAGAAGGAGGTTCCTCCTACAGGTCATACGGCATGGCACTTCCTTGGGTTCGTCACCACCCTAGATAAAGTTGGCAAGTGGAGTGAGTGGCAATGATGATGAAAGGTCACGACCTTTTCTCCCTTGATCTAAGCATCCTCTCCAATAGGTAGCCTCTAGAAATGGTCACCACGTGCTGAGATTATGGATACAACGACCACCTTTCGAGGTTTTTGGTGGGATACCCGCTGGACAAGAAATTCCAAGCACAACTTCCGCGAGGGTGTCACATTCTATTATGAAAACAATGACCTCACCAATCTCATTAGTTCCATCTAATGTGATGAACATCCTTGTGTCGACCTTACTAGGGCCATAAATCCTCTCTAATGTAATGGACGTCCCTACCCCGATGATTTGAGAATTCCTGGAATAAAAGCTGTGGAATTGCAGGAATTCGGGGCGATGCTCACCAACCAATAGAATACCCTGGAAAATAAGTTTCTCAAACCATATAGCCATTACTAACCTCCTTTAATACTTTTGGTATTCTTGGCAGACTAGCACCTAACCATATTAGCTTCTCTTCAACAGTTACCTAGTCTATATCTTCAAATGGTGCTGAATGCGGTGTTTATAAAGAGCTGGGAAGTCATACTCAACGATGGCCTTGCCAACACCTTCACACATGTTGTCATCGAGTAGCATGATGTTAGCACACGTGGTCACATGGTTTCAGGATCTGGTTTTTATCTTGTGGTATCCGTCACGCCGCACTTTCTGTTATGGCACCATATTATAAATTATGGAAGCGACCTCTGGCCTCGATCCTCATCAGCTCCCATTCAGTCTCATGGCACATAGACTAGACACCTCGCTTTTGGCTAACCTTCCTGATGATGACATCATACTATCTTCTTTCTCTGCCTATTCTGCTCCTTCATCATACTTCGTGTGAGGATCATACTTGTCTTGTGCCATCCAACTGTCAAGATGCTTTTTCAATCAGCATACGTGTGACAAAGAGAACCTTCTAGATTATGAGGAGTGACCTATGCTATGAAGCTGATTTCCTCGGTCATAGATTTGCTCCAATGGTTTCTAGACCTTTGATTACCTGTCACCTCTACCCTTCACATACTGACCCCAAAACATCACATCTTTGCATCCAAGGCAAGTGAAATTGCGTACAACCATGGCCTTCCGTCTTGGTCCTGGCATTGCCCCTTTGAAATGAGCGGCCCATACACACAACAATAGCCTTCATCTCTGATTCTCCATCGCGTGAATTTCAACAAGCAGAATCATTTTCAGCCATATGATTGAAGATACTTCTATCTTCACCAACCATGCATAACGAGCGTGTCATATTTCACAAATTCGGATGGCTATTTAACCTACGCGTTTTCAATCAGCGGAGACACTCACTGTCATGGATATTTTTCTGCTTCAACCCCTGTCATAAATATTTTCCTCTATTTAACCATTCCACAGATTTGAAACTGAGAAACCTCGCAAGCACTTTGATTTAGCGTAATTAACCTCCTTCGTCGATCCATCACTCGGCTAATCTCATCCTTTGAGATCTGCAAGCCCTTTAACTCATTTCGCGAAATACAAAAGTGGCTTAGGCCACGCATGTCAAATATGTGGAACACACCTCCACCACTGATCTGGGTCACCTCTTGATCGCTACAGTCAAAATATTGCCTCCTTTCCCATAGTTTCGACCAATCTGTGTAAGCTCTTCCTTCCTCATCTGGCGGGCCATGGCGCCTTCAAACTAGCTTTCTCTTTCCTAAGACGGAATACTTTTAATCCTACTTGGATCCCATGCAACTTAGGACCTTATTTCCTCATTTTCATATATTTTTAAGGCTTAAATGATCAAATCCTTTTAACCACCTTGCAGCTTGAGCTTTAGAGACGGCCTGAGGGGAAGTTTAATGAAATCCTCAGTATTCTCCAACGTCATTCATTACAAAGTTTGGCATATATTTTCCTTCCAATCATTTAGTGCAGATAAAAAGTAGTGTTAACAAGTGGCTCCAGCTAGGGATGCTATCCTCCATGTGAGGTAGCAAAGAACAAGGTAGACCAGGTGCCAAATCCATTTGGCGGCTCCCCGGAGCTTGATGCAACTCTCCTACACGCTCCAAAAATTAAAACTAAACTAACAATGGAACCCAACTGGAAAATTTGAACTGATATTAAAAACTGCTTATAATAAATTATTGTCATTTCGAGCTTATTCATCTCTACCTATCCTACTTACTGAATCTCAACACCTAGTCAAGTGATTTCTGACTTCTAGTGAAGCTAGTTAAGCAAATGGTTCCATAAACCCACTTTCTTTTCATGCCAGATGAAAATCAGAACTGAAAAACCTTGTGGCGCAAGGTTATAATAAAGGAATTGATCTTCACAATAAAGATGTAACCAGTCATTAGCATTTCCCAACTTCTCCATGTACTCTACAACTGGATCATAAAAACCCTGAAGGCCTCTAAATTCTTCTGCCATTTGTATGACATGGAAGAAATGTTCCAACTACCACTCTTACGGAACCATGTAGAGATGTCGCTCAAGAAAAACATGTGAGGAGAGCCCCAGATCCTTTGCGACTATGGCATCAACCTTTCTGTGTGAAATATTAGAACTTGAAACCTGATTCCTTACAAGTGTTGTAAAGAAAGAATCATTGTGTTCTTCAATAGAATTGGGAAAATTAACTTCTGGGTCTAGAACACATAAAGAGGTATCCCCATTTGGAATCTTCAACTTTTTCTTGGTGACCCTCTTGATTGAAAAATCCTTCCATATAATTTGCGATAGGATCATGAAAAATGCGACAACATCCAGATAATTCTACTGTCTGATTATCTTAAGAAAATCGCTCGAGAAGTAACTTCTCTAGCCCATAGTCGGATAGGTTTTCAAAGGAGTTATGCACAGAGTATTCATAATAGTTTTCAAACAAGATTTCATGAATTCCACCCAAAAATTCTAATATTGGGATTTCATTCTTCGTACATGCTTCAGCAAAGGCATGATCATCCTCTTCAACAGGATCCAGTAAACAAAACACTTCTCCTCGACACAAGGTTTTTGAATTTGAAAAATATGGAAATGTATTTATTTTACAAACCTATTTTCCTTCCCTATCAAGTCCCGAACTTGCAAAATCCCCAGTTTTTTTCTTAGGCATGGCATCCAAGTAGTCCTCTTCATATTCATCGTATATAGGCACGCTGAAATATTCTTCGAAACTACCATGGACATAAATTGCAATAGGCTGGTTGCAATCTTCAGAAAACAAACTAGTAGAATCGCTCACCCTTTCATCAACATACTGATCTTCTTTATGTTTGTTGGAAATAGGGATAGGTTGCCAAGAGAATGTTCCTTTCGTCTCATGCAGCTCAATTGGATTTGGTTCTTTGTCAACTTTATCATTACAGCCACGATCCACGAAATTTTTTAACATCCTAAAATTATCTTTGACCTCCAGCGAATCAGCAAACATATCCTACAATGTGACTGACTTTCTCTCCAAAATAAACAGAGACAATTCAGGAGGAAAAAAATATGTGTAAAGCAACTTGGCAACACCTTCTAATGGTCAAATTTCTGTTGGCATATTATAATAAAATCTTGCGAATCTCCTGTTGAAACTTGACATAGTTTCACCCTCGTGTCTCTTCATAGAATAAAAATTTGAGAGTATTTGGTCCAATGATCTTATTTCACCCCAAAATCCTAAAAATGTATGAGAGAACTCCTCCCAGGTAGTGATAGATCTAGGCGTCAATTTTCTGAACCATTTTTTAACATTGCCTTGCAAAGATTGGGAAAAATCTCTTATACAAACATCATCATGCTCTATTTCAAAAAGGTCAAGAAAATACTCAAAGGCTTGTAAATGTGTCTCAGTCGTAAGGTATTTAGACTCTCCGTCAAACTTAGGGAGGTATTTGTAGTATTTTGTAGGGAAGTCATGAAGGGTCTGAGGAAAGAGAAGAGACATATATTGGTTTTGGGTATTGGATGCAACAAAGTTTTGTGGAAAATACGTGACCTCGAGTATGGTATCATGAGGTCCACTAGATTGCCTCTTAATGTCAGGGATTTCAAGTGAAAGTTATTGATTAAAATCAAACATACAGGATGAAGAGATACTCTCAGTTTGTAAGGAAGGATATATAGGGGTGAACTCAAAACATTGCTTGGAGTGAAATAAGCCATGATGGATTATTTTAATGAACTTAGGAAAATAGAAGAAACTATTTACAAGAAAAGCTAAGATGTTTTGGAGGAAGTTGGATCTTAAGTACCTTGTCTTTTCATCAAGCCTACCCATTCCTTTACCGTGAGTTCATTTCCAGCGCGGGGTCTACCATCCCCCTTTGGAGACTTGATTTTCTGGATCACGACACCAGTGGAATTGTTGAAGCATTTGAACCACAGGTTCTTGGAAAGGTGGAAAAGTCGGGTGAAATATTTGTCATCTTCTTGATGTCTGACTTCCATTCACCATCGATAGTCTAATTTACAACTCTATCATCCATAGTTTGGGAGGATTTAAACCCTCCTTCGCATGTTGGTCTTTCTCGCTGCTTGTTGTTTAGGAATAAACACCCTTGTAACCTAGGGTCTGGGGTTACCAATGTACTTCTAAAGATTGCAGACAATCAGCTTTAAAGTATAGAAAGGAAATAGGAAGATATATTGGACTCACCCTATTAACGACGGTTGATCCAAGCTTTCTCTTCTCCCATTCTGCTTCTCTCCAAATATTTCAGGGATGCACCTCCTTCACCTGCAAAGAGAAAATTCTCCAAGTACAATATTATACATGTATATATGACAAGTTAGATGAACAATATATAGAGTGCTTAATCAAAAATATTCATCAAACATGATACATGAAAGAGACTCAACACAAAGTTGGAAGAAGAATTCTCTTTATTAACAATAGTGAATGAGATAAGTGTACAACCAAATGCCTGAGACAAGGACTCCTCTGTAACCAAAGGATTCTAAGTTTTGCTGCTCCAAATACTTCTAAAGATATACCACCAGTATAACTTTGCTCTCCAATTATGATTGATTAATTCCCTCCCCAAGGCCTCTATTTATACTTTGGAAAATAGAGCAGTTTCGTAGGTTTAGGAGGTTGAGACAGTTGAGATAGTTAATGATTAGGGCTCAACAAATCTCCATTAATCATGTTTATTTATTTTTAATGTCAAATGGGTGTGTACGTGACTATTGATACTAGCAACCCGCATATGACATGTGAGTTGCTATAAGGGAAACCCGTGTATAGATATGTACGCGAGTTGCAATGAGAATAGTCATGTATAGTACACAGGTTGTAAAAGAAGATAGTCGCGTATGTACGCAAGTTGCTATGGAGATAGTCGCATATGGAAATCAACATATAGAAAGGTAAAATGGCAAGCCAGTTGGATAGTGAATGCATCTCATATCATGCCCATCTATAGTGTTTAGGCAACCTTCAATCCAAAAGTGTCCTTTTGTGTACTAACATATGAAGTGTCGGCACATGGATGGAGAAGTGCCATTTGGGTTGATAACAAATGTCCCATAATGTGTGAGGTTGGAGGGAAGCGATGGCCGAAATACATTATAATCATTATCTTTGGAGAACTCAGAAATCCAATGGAGTAGAGGTAGTACCTGAAACAAATACATAATAATGCCATATACAAAATCATATCTGAGGATGCTATGTTCAATATACTGGAACAATAGCTCCTTTACAATATTTGAGTACATCATATAGTATGGGTACTATACCACGTATATTACAAAGGTGGAGCGAAGCCCCAATATATAATAATGATGAATCTTCAAAGATATGGAAGCTGTGTAAATAGGTAGAACATATTCTTGCACAACTTAGTCCATAGATAGGAAACTAAGGTCTTCATAAACAATCCCAAAGAACCAGTACAATCCAAGCCATGTGAATAGATGTTATTTGAGTCGAACATGGAGCGGATTCAATAGATCGTCAATCAATAGGTGATAATCAACAACTGAAGCAAAGGAATTCACCAATAATGAAAGTGAATCCTGAGGTACAATTGTCAAAACTCTAGGTCTTCGTCGTCAGGAAGTGTTGATGTGGAACCATATTGTGATAAGGAAGGCAATAGATACCTCAATAGATCACAAGAGTGACTAGGAACTAGGTAACGAAAGGGAGACACAAGTGATAACAAATACGATAATGATGGGATCAGGATATAGATCAGACATTGAGTTAAATCCTTGAACAGTGAGCATGACACAGAGATGACCCAAGGCAGCTTTTAACTTTATAGATAGAACAACTAGACTTATCTGTCATGTAGGAGACATGATCAGATTCCCTAGGTAGAACTGACAAGAGGAGGAGTAAAAAGCTCGAAGTAATATCTGAACTGAAAGTGAACACTGAGACATGAGTATCAAAAAAAACAAAGAGTGCTATGTTTAAGGATGACATGCTGCCACTAACTGAAAACCAAAAGCAAACTTCTTCCTTACCTTCCCTATTAAATTTTAACGAGTCCAGGAAAGTCAACTCGAATCTCTCTTCATTTTTTAACAAGCTTGAAGAGAAGAGGGAATATTGCTTGATAGTGTCACTGATTCATGGATTTAATGAGCTCGAACTATTACATGCTCAGTCGGTGTTTTCACATTTAGAGAGTCTGAAAACTCCAAAGAAGACTCTAGGGGGGTCCTTTTTCGTCCAATTTAGTCTCCTGAGGCTGGAAAAGTATAAAACATACCACAAAAGAACTCTCTTAACTTCTGTAGAAGAAAAGGTGAACCTTTTTCGTAATTAGTCAGGGAGGTCCGAAAAAGGTTAAATTACCACCTACCCAACGCTCCTTAGAGAGCAACATATAGCTTGAGTTTTACAAGTGTGAAGGAAATCAAGATCACTCAGAAAGATCCATTTGAGTACAAGAAATGGGACTTACAACAATAAACTCGATGCTTTGTTCTTTAATGTTTAACGAGCATGAAAAAGACATAAAATACACTCGGAATCTTTTTCATGTTTAGGTCCAAAGCATGAAAAAGAGAAAACTAAGCTCATACCGGGTTTTCCTTTTCCGTAAATTTAGTCCCTTAGGTCCGGAAAAGTGATAAACCTATGCCTAAGAATACTCTTCTCAATTCCGTAGAAAAGAGAGTGATCCTTTCTCGTATTATTCCGCATGGTTTGAGAAAGATATAACCTACCACCAATGCAGATGACCATTCACATATTCTTAACAAGCTTGAATGGACAAGTTAACTCGACAGTCAAGTCTGTTTTAAGGAGTCAAACCTGGGCCTAAAGAAACTCCATAAGGGAGGGGAGTCCTATAAATGGATAGCTTGTAAAAAGAGACCAAAATGAGGCTCCATTTGGCATGAAAAATAGCTAAAAGGACTCCCCTGTACCTAAGATAGCTACAGCATGAGTATCGAAAGACAACATAGGTTCTAAATGAGGATACTCATGAGAGGAAGGCCCTATCCATGGAAGAACAATGGTAAAGACAAGGAGCTAATGGTTAAAAATACCATAGTCTGTGGTTAAAATGTTGATTACTAAGTTTAAGATGGAGTAGGTATAGATGCAAAATGAATGTGAAACAATGAAAAACCATCCTATATGAGCAAAAATACCTTAGAACGATGATAAACCTGTTACAAGGCAAAAATATATGGTATTAGTTTGATGAATTATGAACTATAGGGAAAAAACCCACTTGAGAAATATAATTTCTATAAATAGTTCAAAAACATAAATAAAACTCACCATTTGGATTTTTAACAATAAAAGACAAGTTTTCACCTCTACCTCCAGTTGCTTGATTTGGACAATCCGGTGGACCAATTCCAAATCCGCAAGTGTCAGGTAAGACTACACCCCAAGCTCTTCAATTTGATCCTAGCAAATTTCAAAATTGAGCCCAAATTTTATATTTTTGAGCACCCTCAACAAAGGGACGTTGTGTACACGGGTTTGCTATATTGAAACTCGTGTACACACATTTTGTACGCGGGTTTCCCTGAAGGACAATTGCATACAGTATGCGACATGCCTAAATAGACAGACATGTACGCTGCGTGAGGTGGATAAAAATCATGTAGGGTCAATTTTTTGAAATTTTACATGAAACTAAAGGTTTGCAATGCTTGTTTTACTAGGTTTGAAGATGGTGCTTGAGTGGAGGGAGCGCAAACATGAACATATGGACCAAGAAGCACTCCAAAGTGCCCCCACCATGAATGTTTTACGTTCAAGTGGGTTGTTGAAATTTTTTTGTACATCAACTATGCGGGCTAATGTCCGCCTGCTAGAGTTCATGATAAATTACTGGGATCACGATTTGGGCATGTTTGACCTTCAAGGTGAGTCCTTGGAGATTACTTCAAAGGATATCTATTTCATTTTCAGTCTATCATGATGGGGAGCTCCAGTTAACTTGGAAGGCACCGGCAAAGGCGATGAACCTCTAAGTGTCCAAAACTACATTGACATATACTACGCGTTAGGTACACAAAAGAGAGGGAGTTGCATCCCTATTGTACACATACGTGATCTTCCTCTATAGGTATTGACAAGTAACATAGTGAGGGTTGCAGGATCATCTTCTCTTCACCTTGCTACACGGAACCAGATGAGACTGGCGATGGATTGTATGCAGGGGGCCCTACATGATTGGTGTTCGGGAGTGATCCCGATTTTGAGAAAATAGCTCTCTGACTGCAAGAGAGCAAGGAGGAATAATTTTGGATATTCTAGCATACTAGTAGCCTTCTTCGAGAGAGAGTGCCAGGATTGAGTCCTGTAGTAACCCTACCAGTTCGTTCTCCTCGTCAACCTAGGCTGAGTAGATGGGGAGATATTTTTCTCTGCCAGGGAGGTGGTGGCTCAGTGTAGAGTGTTTATGATGATGACTTCTACTTTTGGTGGGAGCGACAATTGCCAGCATTGGAGCAGTTTCCATATGCTGGGATGGATTTTTGTGGTAATCCAGACCTCGTCCTCCCTCCAGGAGAAGCATGGGGAGAGTTAGGTAAATTTTTATAAATTTTAAATATAGAGATATATACATATGTAAAAGAGTTATAATCCTATAAACATGTCAAAATGCAGATATTGGACCAGTCCACCCTGAAGGTCATCCACGCATGTATGTGCGTCCTATCTTGGGAGAAGACTAGGGGCTGATTAGGGTTCTTGAGGGGAAGCTGGCTAGGCTTACCCAAAGGGTGCCCACATTACGGATTGAGCACATCCCAGCCATCATGCAGGAGTTTTTGGTTGGTGTTCCACCTGTCTAGATACGCCTTTTGAGGCGGGTAGCCAGAGAAATTTTACTATACATAGATGCTGTTGAGGATGCTGAAGCCAAAGAGGCTGAAGAAGCCAGAGTACAGGGAGACCGCGGGGACCAGGGTGTTCCAAGTGACCAAGGTGGTCCAGCTTATATCTAGGGAATTTGATGGACTTTGATCCATATTTTGTATATTTTTTGTATATTATACAGTTATGACTGGATCTGAGGATCAGAAACTCGACCTATCTATGGACAGATATTCACATATATATATATTTTCTCGGTTATTTACAAATGTTTTTTTATGTGTATGTTGTATATTTTTATGAAAAATGTGTTAAATGCCAATCCAAGATGTAATTAGCGTATGCATCAGTTAATGAATCTTTATTCCTTGGAATATGATTGAATGTAATAAATTCAAAATTTCTTTCCATAACCTAACTTGCATAAACTGACGTAATAGAATAGGGTTCCACACCTGATAAGCTCGATTGAGCTGGGAAACTACCAGTTGAGAGTCCATTCGGACTTCCAGCTAAGTGATACCATGTGACAAAGCATCCCATAGAAGCTCAATTACAGCCCTATACTCAGCGACATTATTAGAAGCAAGACCTAAGCAAGCGCCTCCTGAGGCAGCTAACTGTCCTGAAGGAGAATAAATGACCCATGCAGCTGAAGCTAGATAACAAGTGTGGCGACTGGCACCATCAATGAAACCTATGAACCTCTTGGAAGACATCTGAAACAACCAGCAGATGGTATAAAAAACACAAATCGATGAACTAGTGTACATAAAAATACATACAAGAAAATACAAGAAAAAGTGTTAAGCCTAAGCATAGTACTTCTTTAGGTAGAGCCCATTTCTAGGCTCGGGTATATTATTCCCATAAAAATCAATCAATTCATATGTGCCTTCTTTAAGACCTTTGACACAACATAAGGCCCCAACCACGTGGACTTGAACTTTCCTACCCCCAGGGTTTCTTTGTCTTGGTCCCATAGCAAAACAAGTTCCCCCTCAGAGAAAATTCGAGGCTTGAATGACTTATCATATTGGATTTTGACCCTACTTTTGTGAGCTTGATTTGTTGTTAGCACATCTCTACGCTGCTCATCAAGATGTTCTAAATGTACTAGATTTTCTTCAAGCCTCGTCGTATCAGGTAACACATGAATAGCTATTTTCAAGGATGGGATTTCACATTCAACCGGGATAACGGCTTCCACTCCATGAACGAGTTGGAAAGGGGAGAAACCTGTAGTAGTTTTTACATTAGTTCGATATGCCCAAAGTGTGGGGTATAGCATGATATGCCAGTTAGAACGGGCTGCATCAATAGTACATTTGAGGATAGTCTTCAAAGTTTTATTAACAGCCTCAACCTGACCATTTGCTTGAGGATAGTACGAAGATGAATGTTGTCTGAATCCAAGCATAGTGGTCAGTTCCGTCATCATGATATTTTGAAAATGACTGCCATGGTCAGTGACAATCACCTTGGGTATACCAAACCGTGCTATAATTTGATTGAACACGAAAAAAGCTGCGGTTTCCCCGTCGGCTTTAAAGGTGGGCATTTCCTTTGCCCATTTCGTAAAATAGTCTACAGCGACAATGATATATTTGTGCCCCCCCAGCCAAGGCTGGGTTACACATCACATAATCAATCCCCCACTTCATGAAGGGGCCCACCGAGACAATGGGAAATAACGGAGTGGGATGTGACCGCATATTCCTGGTGTAAAGCTGACAAGGATGACAACGCTTCATAGCTTCCACACAATCCTTGAAGATCGTGGGCCAGAAATAACCGGCACGTAGTATCTTCTGGGTCATTGCTAACCCAGATAGATGACCCCCACATGCTCCACTATGGGCATCATTCAGGACAATATCCGCTTCCTCATGGGTAAGACATTGATGCAAAATGGAATCTACCCCCCTACGATATAAAGTATCTCCTATGATGAGGTAGTTCTTAGCATGAAGGCATAGTTTACGTCATTCCTCCCGCGAGGAAGCTACAGGATACTTCAAAGTTTGGAGATATATAAGTATATATCCATATCAGGGGTCAGAGGTGGATATCAAGAAGATATGCTCATCTGGGAATGAGTCTTCTTCAATGACTACATCTTCTTCCATTGGAAATTCTGCTATAAGCTCAGCAAAAACTAAGGATTTTTTAGATTTAGCAGACTGGAAATCCAAGTCAAACTCTTGGAGAATGACTATCCATTTGTTGAATTTGTCCCCAACAATCCATCGAGACAAAACATATTGAAAAGGATTAACATCCACCACTACTGTTGTAGTCCTCAATAAAATGTAGTGACGTAACCTTTGAACAGCATAGACAGCTGCTAAGGCCAATTTCTCAATGTGGGAGTACCTGCGTTCAGGTTCGGTTAAAGCACAGCTAAGATAGTAAACGACATTCTCCTAGATCTTATTGTCCTCCTGGAGCAGGACTACCCCAATGGTCGACTCGGACGTGGCCAGATACAATATAAAATCCCTAGAGTAATCTGGTGGACACAGTAAAGGTGCCGACAACAAAGCTTTTTTCAATGCCTCGAAAGCGAGTTGTGCAGTTTCATCCCATACAAATGGGGTGTCCTATTTTAGCAGGTGCATGAAACCCTTAGTAATATTTTCATAGTTTACAATGAAACATCAAAGAAAATTGGACTTTCCCTATAGGATCTGAAGTTGCCTGATAGAATGAGGAGGCGACAAATTTACAATGGCCTCTACCTTTCACGGATCCACCTAAATGCCTCTATTAGAAATAATGAAATTCGAGAAATCTCCCTGACTCGACACAGAACACGCACTTGTGGGGATTCAAGCGGATATTATAGTATCTTCATCACTCAAATATCAACCTTAGGTGATCTGGATGATCAATCCTCTTACGAGAATGTGTAGGAAGATCATCAAGGTAAGGTTTGACAATGGCTTTGATATCATGGAAGGCAAAGTTCATTGCCTGCTGAAAGGTTGCCCCATCATTTTTCAATCCAAAGGGAATTTTTTGTATGTGAAGGTACCCCAAGGACAAATGAAAGCAATTTTATGTTGGTCTTCCAGTTTTGATTGAATTTGATTATATCCAGAGAAACCATCCATAAATGAGAAAACTTCACTTCCTGCACAAGCATCAATAATTTGATCTATAAATGGCGTGGGATAGTTGTCCTTAGGACAGGATTTGTTCAAATCTTGAAAGCCAGTAGAGACACATATGGTCCCTTGCTTCTTATCAACAAGAATAGGGCTAGATATCCATTCTGTCAGGGCTATGGGATAAATAAAACTGGATTTCAATAGTTTTTCAACTTCAGCCTTCACAGCCGCTGCTTTACGCGGGTTAACGGGTATTAACTTTTGCCGAACAGGTTTAGCGTCAGGGTATGTTCAGATATTGTGCTCAACTATAGATGGATTGGTGCCTGGAATCTCCTCATATGACCAGGAAAAAATGTCACAGAACTCCTTGAACAAGGACGTATAGATTGCAATCTCCTCGGGAGAGAAATTTGCACCGATATGTATATTTTCCACAACGTCAGAATTTACAGAGATGTTGATAGGGATAGTAGCAGAAATATTTTCCATATTCCCCTTAGCAAACATCCCTTCCCTTGGTAAGGGATTGATGGGTATATCAACATCGTCTGCTAAACTCATATGAAACTCTTGATTCTCTATCCTGCTTAGTTCTAGAAGAAAATAGGATCGATAATGAATATCTTCGCAGATCTTATCACATCTGCACATGGCTTCCAGAATGGCTTCATCAGAAGGTAAAACCATATCTAAACAATTTATAGAATGCAAAGAGTTTTCTTCCCAAGCAGACAAATAGACCTCTTCTAGGTCCTCTGAGACTGTGAGAGGGTCTGGAACGGGATCAACAGTGGTTTGAGTGATAGCTTGGTATACCACTTCCACTGCCAATAAGGGCACTTCCGATTCATGGGGGGAAGGGAGAACCCAAGGATCAGTCCTATCAACAATCGTGGCTATGGGCTTCCCCACACTAGTAGAACCTATATAGTTAATCGGGGTTGGAAGATAAAATGTGCCCATCAATGATGCATACATTCCAGCGCCCAAGCACTCAGTAGAAGGTTTCACCTGATCAACCAATGGTATAGTGGACTCATTAGACTCCATGCGGCCTTTCTGACTAAAATTGAGTTGGTCAACAGTAACCAACTTCCCTTCATGTGGAAACAATACCACTCAAAAGACGACCGATGCAATAGCAGACATGGCATAAGTCCAGTTTCTTCCCAAAAGCAAATTATAGTCCAAAGGTGCATCAATCACTTCCACCTCAACAGGAACTGCTTTCCCTGCCAGCTTAATTTCAAAATCTGGTAGGATACCATGCAGACAGAATGACCTTCCGTTGAAAGCAGTAAGCAGAGTGTTTGACGGGATCCAAGAGCTTTCAAACATGACAAGGACATAATGCATGTAGAATCACCCTCATCAACAACTACCCTTCCAATGGTATTTCCACCATGGATGACATCTATTGATAAGGCTACATGGTAAGGTAGGAAAATTTTAACATCAGACAAGTGAAATTTCACCATGAGACTCAATGAGTCCGTGCTATCTAAGGCTGCTAAGAGTGCATCCCGCTGGGCGGGATAGCTCTGTAACACCTCTAAATCTGACATCGCACAAGGGGTTTGGGCCAAGTCTTCAACCACGGAGTAGTTTGAAGCAGCTCTAGCATTAGGGTTATGCAAGGTCTTCTTAAAGACACCTTTCGTTATCTTAGGCATAGTTTCAACAGGATTCTTGATCGTGAGAGGGTTACAAGTTTCACCTACAGACTTACCCTTCTTAGAAGTCTCTTTTTCATAGTTTTTATTCCTGGTCTGTAGCAAATTCGAAGATCAAACCATGTTGATATAATTGGGGTTAGGGACATTTGGATTGCCCCCTACTACATTAGAAGTTGAAGCAGAATTCTTCCCTTGGGGAAATGGATCCTTCAGGACAGCCGATTGTTGAGCTTTTAGCAGCTTCTGGGCTTGTTCCATAAGGGGACAAAGATGGGTGAAGTGATCCTCATGGCACAACTTAAACAGGAATTTCATCTTTTTATTTTCTTTCTTTCCCCCATCAGAACTATTTGCGGGTTTCTGCTTGTTTTGATTCCCCTCCCCTTTCGTTCCTCTCTTCTTCTTCCCACCGGGCTGCTGATTTCCCTTCAGAGAGGTTTATGCAAAAACATTTACATTTTGGGGTGAGGGCGTGGCCTTTGCTGCCTCCACCATAGAATGTTTGACGGACAGCTAATGGAGCTGTTTGGCCAAATATTATACAGTGGGAGAGTTTATGGACCCAACCACACCATCGGCACGGGGTCCAGGCTAAGGTTTCTCTACATCGTGGGTAGGCCTCGGTGCCTCAGGGATAATCTCATACAAGATCCCAGATTGAGAATAAATCAAATCCAATTGATGGGCCTTGAGGATAGCTTCTTCCTCATTCATCACTATTGATTTAGATACGTCCTTAGATATATAAGGCAATAATGATTTAAGGAACCATTCTAGTAAGAACTCAGGAGGAATAGTGGCTTTAATAATGCTCTTCCACCTCCTCCACTCTTGGATGTGATCCGAGATGTGGGTAGCCTTGTTCTGCCTAAAGGTAGATAACAAGTCCGTTTCGAAATCGTATCGGACCAGAAGTTGAAAGTGGCTAAGGAATGCATTAGCCAAGTCCCAAAAACTATTGAATGCAGCAGAAGTCAACTCAATGTACCATTTTGCTGCAGTACTCATTAAGGTTCTTTGGAACAGCCTCAACCTAACTGGATCTTCATTCAGTGAATTAGAAGAACACCATAAATGAAAAGTGGTGGCATGAGCCCCAGGATATTCACCAACTTTGCCCTCGAATTTTGGGATGTCCGATGGCAATTTGGAGGGGACAGGTGGCCAAGAGGGATCATGCCTCATTGGGTCGTTCATCAATTTAGAAAAATCTGGCAAGTTTAACGTTGCCAGGAATGGAAGCTTAGGTCTAATCGGAGCACTAAAAGTACCATAATGGGGATTAGAAGGACTTGCCCCCAAGTTCCCATATGTAAAGGTGGGGTTGCCCCCTGCCGCCGGTTGTGAAGTGGATGGGTTACTTTGGAATGGATTCCATCCGTAAGCCATAGGATTATGGGTGGGAGGTGTAGTATAAGAGGTTCTGGCTACCCCAGTTGAAACTGGGGTATGAAAAACAGGAGCAAGTATCCCTCCGCTAAACAACAAAAAGGGAGAGCTCGTGAATGGGGCTAAGACTGGAGTTTGAAAACCTTTCCCATAAGAGGTAGTGTTTCCAAAATGCACTCCTACATAAGAGGGTGATAGGCCTACATATGGAGTGGATGGGGGAATATTCCCCCCATTCCAAGGAAATCCTTGGACAAAATACGAGGATCCTACCGGACCACTCTGGGAAGTGTGTGTGAAGGAGGAAGGAACAACAGGTATACTAGGAATCCCAGTAACCATGCCACCAGAAGCACCTACTAGGCTTGTGGGAACCAGTGGTTGAACCACCTGGCTCGATGGAGTTAAGGGAGTAGTAGTTATACTAGATATAGGGGCACTTACTGAGGGAGGTAGTACCCCTTCAGCTGGAGTGGCTAAGGTGAAAACAAAAGAGCTTTCTCCTGTAGTAGACATTATCCTGCCCATGGAGACACCTAACACAGGTGAATCAAAAGGCCGAACCTGGACGATCATAGGATCATTTAAGTCAGTCAAGGATGTATTAAAATTCCTTGCAAACTCATCAGCCTGCAAGTCTTCTATCTCAACTATGTTAAAATCAAAATGGTTTTCCCTAAGTTCTGGTTCACCCAGAACTTCAGTTACTCCTATCGGTTCAAATGAACCGTCTGTGTCCAATCTCCACCTTTTAGGTGGAGGTGGAGGTTCCAATGTGATGAGAGGAGGAACGTTTTGCAACCTTCATGACCTTCTAATAGGTTGGTCCTCCACGATTGTAAATTTGACAATTCAAAACCTAAGGTTGGCTAAACACAGAAAAACCACAGAGCAATCACTACAAAAAAATCCTAAAGTCTCAACAGTCAGTAAGGGTAAAAGATATGCTTTCCTGTAGAAAGCTAAAGAACAGTTACTTGGCGTCCTTGAAGAGGTTCTTAGGCACAAGCAAAGGAATCACCCACGGCCTTCCTACACTTTGAACAAGGGTTACCTTCCAAGCCTGTCCAAGGTGAACCAAAAATAGCCTTCCAGTTTACCTATGTATGAACCCTAGATGTCAAGAGACTAGAGGCTACCTTAACTATACCAACAGTCTGGGGGGACAGTCGCAAGCCTAATTCGTACACGTGGGCAGGGTAGCTGGGCCTAGAAATCTCATGTCTAGGATAGAATCCCTAGATGCGTAAAAATCTTGATTTACGTTTTAACAAGGAATCGAAGGGTTATCTCCTCAATCCAATGCCTCCATGCGGCCTCGTGCTTGACTCCCGTTTGAGAGGAGATTCCCAGATACTATAGATAAAGCGAAGGGTTTACCTATCGATTGGTCCACTATGTCTGAATTTTAATACTTATGGGATGTTTACACTTCCTATCCCACAAGTCTAGCCTAAGCTAGTAGGTGTATGGCCCTAAAAAATAAAAATTACTAATAGATTTTAATTACTGCGTTCATTTTAAGTGATATTTTTTACTCAGAAGGCAAGTGGAGTGAAAGACTATGATTTTTTTGACTTGATAAGAAATATAAAAAGCAAAGGTGAATACTTCCAAAGCAAAATATCACTAAAAAAACAAGCTTCTTTTCTTTTTGTAAAGGTAAATTGATGAAAATGCAATGATAAAGAGAACACTAAGACTATATTTTTGTAGTTTTTTGAGATTATATTTTAAAAACTGAAAATAAAACTACTATATGCAAATCAAATGCAAGAGATTCTAAATGTTTTCTTTTCACTTTTTAAAATGCTCAAAGACTACTATGCACCTAAATGCACTAAATTTGAGTATGCTTGAATTAAACTAACTGTATAAAGTAAGAAAGTGAAGTAAACAGATTAATAAGACCAAATATCAACCACCTAAGGAAGACTTGAAACCCTAGCTTGGGTGGACACAATGAAAGGAAATCATTGAGATCAAACAAAGGACAATGGCAAACCAAATACTATCCAAAAATAGAATGGGATATACAGTGTCTAGAACCCTGATCACTGATTCAGACAACTAACACTTGAACATATAACCCAAATAGGCAAATCCACTTCAAGTTGCTAACAGAAGACAATCCAAACAATAAGAACTCAAGGGCTTTACAAGAAAGCACAAGGTGTGGCTAACAAGGTCATCAAACTCACAGTGCAATGCCTATAAGGATAACCAACTAGCAAACAAACTTTATGGAGAGACAGAGACAAGCAAACCCTAGCCCAAAAATTTCAATGCTCAGGCTTGTACGCGGCTATGTACAAGGGCAACCCACGTACTGTACATGACTATCCTAGAGAGAAACCCGCGTACGCAAGCCCCTATACGCGACTGTATGCAATAGAAACCCGTGTATAAGTGTAAAATTTTCAAGGTATTCAAACACCACTCTAAGCATGAACCAAGATAGGACACCACACATAGAATCAAGGCAAAGACTGGACAACAGTGAATAGAAATAACCCACAGCAGTCTGGACTCCCCAGTGGAGTCGCCAGTTCTGTTGTTCAGGAATAAACACCCTTGTAACCTAGGGTATGGGGTTACCAATGTACTTCTAAAACTTGTAGACAAACAGCTTTAAAGTACAGAAAGGAAATAAGAAGATATATTGGACTCACCCGACTAACGACGGTTGATCCAATATTTTTCTTCTCCCACTCTGCTTCTCTCCAAAGCTTTCATGGATGCACCTCCTTCACCTGCAAAGAGAAAATTCTCCAAGTACAATCTTATACATGTATATATGACAAGTTAGATGAAAAATATATAGAGTGCTTAATCAAAATTATTCATCAAACATTATACATGAAAGAGACTCAACACAAAGTTGGAAGAAGAATTCTCTTTATTAACAATAGTGAATGAGATAAGTGTACAACCCAACACCTAAGACAAGGACTCCTCTGCAACCAAAGGATTCTGAGTTCTGCTGCTCCAAAGACTTCTGAAGATATACCACCAGCATAACTTTTCTCTCCAATTATGATTGATTAATGCCCTCCCCAAGGCCTCTATTTATACTTTGGAAAATAGAGTAGTTTCGAAGGTTGAGGAGGTTGAGACAGTTGAGATAGTTAATGATTAGGGCTCAACAAATATTCATTGATCGTGTTTTATTATTTTAAATTTCGAATGGATGTGTATGCAACTATTGATACTAGCAACCCGCGTATGACACGCGAGTTGCTATAAGGGAAACCTGCGTATAGATCTGTACGCGGGTTGCAATGAGAATAGTCGTGTACAGTACACGGGTTGTCAAAGAAGATAGTCGCTTACGTACACGAGTTGCTGTGGAGATATTCGCGTACGGCAATCAACATATAGAAAGGTAAAATGGCAAGCTAGTTGGATAGTGAATGCATCTCATGCCATGCCCATCTATAGTGTTTAGGAAACCTTCAATCCAAAAGTGTCCTTTTGTGTACCAACATATGAAGTGTTGGCACTCAAATGGAGAAGTGCCATTTGGGTTGATAACACCATTGAACTCCCTAGTGGAGTCATCTTCCAAAATATTTTTGGTGGATTCGCCAATGCAATTGATACAACCTTTCTCATGCAGGGGTTCTTGTTTGCCCACAGAAACCCTTTAAACTTAGAATCCTTTATTGTTCTTCCTGTGGATTATTTTCAATTTCCTCCCCGGCAACGGCGCCAGTTTGTTAGCACTCATAATCACACCCAAGGTTGCAAAAATCAAGACCCCGAGGTAACATTAGAACCACTTTAGGAAAGGGAGTTGGATTCCCTGTTTCCAGAGAGGGATCTATCACAAATATATAACAAGGCCAAATATATTGTCATGGAATAGAATTCAAATGTTGGTGGTTGAAACAAGGTAAAAATGTATTGGGCCATGGAGTCACAAAACACCAATAAATACAGAGCAGTTTGCACAGGAAATATTTGCAAGAGCAGGGTAGCATTTCGGTTACGGTCAATATAATTTTGGGTCTGGTGAACATGGAAGAACGATGACAGTCCATGGATGTAGAGCACTGAAAAGATGAATTCTACATAGAATTTGGAAGAAATATTTGGTGAATGTCTAAAACAACGGCCAAAGCATAGGAATATGAATTCTGAACCATTATACACTTGTTAAAGACATGAATAAAACATAATGAAAAGAACAACAAGAAATACATGCACATAAAGAAAGAAAATTACAGACTGTAACTGAGAAACACACAAGAATTCTTGAATTCAAAAGTTAGCATTCGGCTCTGTAACTTGTATCAAAGCAGCTCAAAATTACATAAACACCACAATCTTACGAGTTCCGACCAACCTCTTCTCTCTATGCAGAGAGTATTCTTATAGTGTTTCTAGCCCTCGAAACTAACTTTGAAACAGGGCTAAAAACCAGTTACAATCATGATAAAAAATCCTAACTAATTCGAACATGGCATATTCACCACGATTAATACATATAAAACAAAACAACGTGGAGCAACGCACATGCCCAGCTTAACGGTAATGCAATGTCTTCAGTTTTCTAGCTCACTTATCTAGAAAGTGACGGCTCAAGACGCTCTTGTGTTCATTCTGTGTTTGATGACTTGTTCAGCCTACGTTTACAGCTGGCATGAAATTTTGTGTTCTTTCTGTGTTCAGCTCTCCGCATAGCCCCTTGTTTTCCTGGTAACACTGTTATAGGCAGAGGCTTTGGGAAATACCTCACTATTTTTGACAATGCCACATCCTTAAGGTGGCTTTTCATTCTTGTGCTTCTCTTCTCCCAGGAGGAGGGTCCTCCTACAAGTCATATGGCATGGCACTTACTTGGGTTCCTCACCACACTAGATAAAGTTGGCAAGTGGAGTGAGTGGAAATGATGACGAAAAGTCATGACTTTTTCTCCCTCCATCCAAGCATCCACTTCGATAGGTTTCCTCTAGAAATGTTCGCCACGTGCTGATATTATGGAGATAGCGACCACCTCTGGAGGTTTTGGTGGGATACCCGTTGGACAAGAAATTCCAGGCACAGCTTCCGCGAGGGCGTCACATTCTATTATGACAGCAATGCCCTCATGAGCCTCAGCAGGTCCATCTAATGTGATGAACATCCTTGCGTTAACCTTATTGGGGCCAAAAGTACTCTCTAATGTAATGAATGTCCCTAACCCGATGGTTGGATCATTCCTAGCATAAAAATTGAGGAATTGTAGGAATTCGGGGCAATTCTCACCAACCAATAGAATACCCTGACAAACCATTTTCTCAAACCAGATAGATTACAGACCTCCTTTAAGAATTTCAGGATTCTTGGCAGACTAACACTCAAACATCTTAGCTTCTCTTCAAAATTTATCCAGTCTATATCTTCAAATGGTGCTGAATGGGGTGTTTATAAAGAGCTGGGAAGTCGGATTTGATGATGACCCCATCAGTGCCTTCACACATGCCATCATCGAGTAGCATGATGACAGCACATGCGGTCACGTGGGTTCGGGATCTAGTTTTTATGTGGGGGTATCCGTCACGCCGCACTTTCTGTTATGGCACCATATTATCAATTGCGGAAGCAACCTATGGCCTCGGTCCTCATCAGCACCCATTCAATCTCATGGAACAAGGACTAGACACCTCGCTTTCAGCTACCCTTCCTGACGACGACATCAGACTATCCTCGCTCTCTGCATTTTCTGCTCCTTCATCCTGCTTCATGTGAGGACTGTACTTGTCTTCTTCCATTAAAACATCAAGCCACTTTTCCAATCATCATACATGTGACACAGAGAACCTTCTGGATTATGGGGAGTGACCTAGGCTGTGAAGATGATTTCCTCGGCTGTAGATCTACTCTAATAGTGTCTGGACCTTTGATTACCTGTCACCTCTACCCTTCACATACTCACCCCAAAAAATCACATCTTTGCATCTAAGACGAGAGAAATTGTGTAAAACCATTGCCTTCCATATTGGTCCTGACATTGCCCCTTTGAAATGACCAGGTCGTACACAAAACAACATCCTTCGTCTTTGATTCTCCCTCGTGCGAATTTCAACGAGCATAATAATTTTCATCCCTTCGGTCGGAGATACTTCAATCTTCACCATCCACGCGTAATGGGCATGTCGTATTTCACAAATCCTAGTGGCTATTTAACCCACACGTGTTCAAATAGCGCAGACATTGACCGTCATGGATCTTTTTCTGCTTCAATCCCTGTCATCGAAATTTGACTCTATTTAAACATTTCATATATTTGAAACCAAGAAACATCACAAGCACTTTAATTTAGCAAAATTAACCTCCTTCGTTGATCCATCACTCGGCTAATCTCAACCTTTGAGATCTGCGTGTTGATGTATTTGTAACTTCGAAATGTATTCATCTATGTATCTTATGTATTGTAACCCGATGTTTATTTCGGGATGTATCTATAATGTAATTGAGTCATGTTGTCATGCCCTGATGTTTCAATCAGGAGGATCAATAATGTAAACAAGTCATGTCAAGTCATTGTGGGTAACCCTCTGATTGTCTAAGGGTTAAAGTCCCCACAATTCCAAGGCACTAGGATTATTAGACTCTCCTAGTAGAGGTCGACCCTAGTAGGTTTTTAGTCATGCCAGGATTAGTATAAATAGAGAGCTGGACTCTCTATTTAACACACATCACAAACACACTCAAGTGTAGCACATAGTTGAGGAAGGAGAAGACACCGGGGATAGATAAGAAGAAGGTTACTGCTGTCAGAAGATCATTTACTGTTTTGGGATTTTACTATTTTGGTGCTGATTCTATCTCTGAGGAAGTTGTGGGGTTTTCTCCATTTATGGTTTCCCTGAGGAAAAACACTGTGTTCATTGTCTCTTGTGTTTGATTGTTGTACTTGTTATTCTCTCAGTTAAAGATCCTAATAATGCTAGGTTAATGTTGAAAAACTAACATGGTATCAAAGCTAACCTGAGAAGAAGACACTGTGCAGCTGCGGAAACTAGGGCTTCCTATTTTGTGGATCTCTCTCCACATATTTTCAGCAAAAATAGGGTGGAATAACTCTCCTCCCTAGGGTGCATATTCCTGTCGAAGCAGAATCCAATTCTGAGGTTTTTCAATTTTGGACCCGACACTATTGTCGAAAATCAGGGCCTTTCATAGAAGAGGAATTTTTCAGTGATCCCAGGCCTGGATTGATCTCCTCCCCAAAATCAAAGTTAGGGATAAATTTCAAGGCATTTGGGTGGACAGAACTCCGGAAAAGCAAAACCCTAATTTGCTCCTGATCTAGTACTGCGAGATTTCAGCTCCAAATCCAAATCTGACATCTTGTCCTGGTAAGATCTAAATATTTTGTATTTCCATTTGAGATTCTCAGTTTAATATGTCTCATCATGCCAAGCTTGATGAAAATATTGAGGGAGCTGATAACTTCCGATCATGGAAGTATAGGATCTCCCTGGTCTTGGAAGAAAATGAGTTGGACTCCTACATCCATGAGGAGATTCCAGTTCCAGAGGGAGATGAGGCAAAGGATTTGCACAAGAAGAAGTTGGTTATGGAAAAGAGGATCATTGTTGATTCTATCAAGGATCACCTTATCCCACAGGTGTCCTCTCTCAAGACACCTAAAGCTATGTTTGATGCCCTAACCTAATTGTTTGAAGGTAAGAACATAAACCTTGAATATGACCTTGAGGAACCAACTGAAGAATGTGAAGATTCAAAATGCAGAGACCATCCAGTCTTAATTCACAAGGAATTATCATATCAAGGAATAATTAGAAGTTGTAGATGAAGAAGTGGAGAATGTAGAAATTGTGATGACAACACTGAATGGCCTTCCTAGGTCATGGGATTCATCCATCCTAGGAATCTGTGCCAGAAAGAAGTTAGTCAAATTCAGCAGACTATGGGAAGAATGTTCTCAAGAAGAATCTCGGATAGCAGCTCGAGAAGAGAATATGGGAAGTGAAGATCAAGCTCTCACAGTTCACTCCAAGAAAGGCAGAAGAAGAACTCATCACTCCAAAGGTAAGGATCCTCATCATAGAGATAACAGTAGAAGGGACCTATCTAAAATGAGATGTTATACATGTGATGAAAGAGGACACTTTGCAAAAGTATCTCCTAAGAACAAGGTTCACTCTCATAAGAAGAATGGGAACAAGAGAAGACATCATGCTCATGCTATAGAGGATGATGAACCATCCAAGAAAAAAACCAGATATGAAAGTGAAAGTTCTTCCAGTGAAGATGAATATGTTTTGATTTCAGCTCTTACGAGAAACATTACTCATGGAAGCATTGATTGGCTTATAGACAGTGGGGCTTCCAAACATATGATAGGATTCAAGGAATCCTTTGTGAAACTTTCAGAACATGAATCACCTCACAAGGTGAAGCTAGGAGATGACTACCAGTATCCAATAAAAGGTAGTGGGGAATCCTCCTATAAGCTAGACTCTGGAAAGTCCATAACAATGAAGGAAGTTTTGTTTGTGCCAGGACTCAAGAAGAACCTCCTCTCCATATCTGCACTAGATGCAAAAGGAATGAGGGTTGCATTCATAGATGGTCAAGTCATCATGTGGCCAAAAGGAAATACTATCGATGATGCAGTGGTGATTAGAGAAAAAGAAGGAGGATTGTACAAATTAAAGGGCCGTCAAGAACAAACATTGGTCCATGACATAGTAGAGCCAAGTGAACTTTGGCATAGAAGGCTTGCACATGTGCATTACAGAGCACTGCCAATCGCAAGCAAAGCTATTGAAGGTCTTCCATAATTCCAAGCAAAACATGATGGGGTCTGCAAAGGATGTGCGAAAGGAAAGAATACAAAGAAGACATTTTCTAGCAACGAAAGCAAATCCAAAGGAATCCTAGAAATAATCCACTCCGATGTATGCGGTCCTATGTCATCAAGCTCACTAAGCGGGTATGCATATTATGTTTCTTTTACTAATGATTTTTCTAGGAAGACATGGGTTTACTTCATTAAGAACAAAGACGAAGTATTTAGTAAATTCAAGGAATTCAAATCCTTGATCGAGAACCAAACTAAAAAGAAGATCAAGATTTTTTGATCAGACAATGGAGAAAAATTCACTTCGAATGAATTCAAAGAGCTATGCAAAGAATCAAGGATTAAGAGGGAGTTGTCCACTCCTTATAATCCACAACAGAATGGGATTGCGGAACGGAAGAATAGAACTATCATGGAAGCTGCAAGGGCTATGCTTCATGATCAAGATATTCCTATGCATCTTTGGGCTGAAGCTACCAGAACAACGGTGTATGTACAGAACCGTACTCCACATAGAGTACTCGAGAACAAGACTCCTGAAGAAGTATTCTCCAGTAAGAAACCAGAAGTAAGCCATCTCAGAATATTCGGTTGTCCTGTATACATACACATTCCAAAAGAGAAGAGAACAAAATTAGATCCTTCAGGGAAGAAGGGTATATTTGTGGGATAATCTGAAAGCTCGAAGGCTCGCAGAATATATTTCTCAGGATACAAGAAGATTGACATCAGCAGGGATGTGACATTTGATGAAGACACAGCTTACAACAAATCCAGAACAAGACCTGCTGAAGAACCTGAAGAAGCAGAAGCACCCAGAATTCATGATACAACCATGAATGAAGAAACTCAAGAAGAAGATCGAGATTTTGAAGAACCACAAAGACCTATAGATCCACTTCTGGAGAAGAAACCTCATAAGAGGAAACTTGCTTGGGTACGTGAAATTATCCAAGGTGCAGAAAGATATGGGGCTCCAGAAGAGAATCACAGAGAAAGAAATAGGACCAGATCCTACTCCAGGTATGTAGCTTTACTATGTGATTTCATTGATAAAGAACCTTCCAGTTATGAAGAAGCGGCAGAACGGAAATAATGGAAGGATGTTGTGATCGAATAGTATCAATCAATCATGAAGAATGATGTTGGGATATTGTTCCAAGACCAAAAGGGAAGTCATTTGTAACTTCCAAATGGATCTACAAGATCAAACATGCTGCAAACGGTTGCATTGAAAAATATAAAGCAAGATTTGTGGCTCGTGGTTTCTCTCGGAAAGAAGGAATAGATTATGAAGAAACCTTTGCTCCTGTATCCAGATACACTTCCATCAGATCGGTACTTGCTCTGGCTGTAGTAATGAAATGGAAGATACACCAAATGGATGTCAAGACTACTTTCTTGAATGGTGAACTAGTGGAAGAGGAAGTGTACGTAGAGCAGCCACTCAGCTTTGAGACTCATGACAAGGAGTCTCATGTGTGCATATTGAAGAAATCCCTGTACGGTTTGAAACAGGCACCTAGGACCTGGTACGGAAGAATTGACAGCTTTCTATCCAGTTTGGGCTTTACCAGGAGTAAAGCAGATTCCAACCTTTACTACAAGATTGAAGATGGCAGCCCAGTGATGCTTCTACTATATGTAGATGATCTATTTGTGACAGGAATGGATGGGTTGATTGCTAATACAAAGAGAAAGCTTACTGCCAAGTTCAAAATGAAGGACTTGGGGATGATGCATTGTTTTCTAGGTATGGAGGTGTGGCAGAGTGAGGATGGAATCTTCCTTGGACAAGGGAAGTATGCAGTAGAGATCCTGAAGAGGTTTGGGATGATGGACTGCAAGGCTATGACCACACCTATGGCATCGAACCTGAAGCTATTGAATGATGCTTCATCAGAGTCGGTTGATGCTACAATGTATCGTCAGATGATTGGGTCCTTGATGTACCTGATGAACACGAGACCATATATTTTCTTTGCTATGAACACCTTGAGCCAGTTCTTGACAGATCCGAGACATGTTCACTTGATTGTTGCAAAGCATATTCTAAGGTACCTGAAGGGTACAGTTGATTATGGGCTCAAGTACGATGTGAATTAGAAGATTAAGCTGGAGGGTTATGTTGATTCAGATTGTGCAGGTAGTGCCATCGATAGGAAGAGCACTTCAAGGTGTTGCTTCAGTATGGGATTAGGTGTGATCTCTTGGTTTAGTAGGAATAAATCCTGTTTGGCACTGAGTACAGCTGAAGCAGAGTATGTCGCATCTTGTTCAGCTAGTTGTGAGGAAGTATGGCTAAGGAAGCTATTGTCTAATTTATTTGATCTCTAGTTGGATGCTACTTGTATACATTGTGACAACCAGAATTGCGTGAAGTTGTCAGAGAATCCAGTGTTCCATGACAAGTCGAAGCATATTGAGATCAAGTATCACTATATCAGGGATATGGTGCAGAGGGGAGCAGTGAAGCTCCAGTATGTTGCGACAGAGGAACAGATAGCTGATGTATTGACGAAGCCATTGGCTAGGATGAAGTTCGAGTACTTTAGGGAGAATCTTGGTGTTCTCCAGATCGAGGTTTCCTCCAAGGGAAAGTGATGAGACCCATAGCCATTCTGACATGATAAGAGGATTGGTTCCTTCCATGGTCATATGTAAGGGCTGAGCCATTCTATCATGGTGAGAGGATTGGTTCCTTCCATGTCAGATATGAGTGCTGGCCATTCTGTCAAGTAGGATAGATGTAAGGGAAATTTCCATTCTGGGAATGCAGGTTCCTGGTCAGTTACCAGGAAAACTCAGTCCAGGACTAAGAATCCATTCTGATGTGATAGAGGGGTGTGTTCCCACTTGATCAGATGTAAGGGTTGAGCCATTATGTCATGGCTAAAGGATTAAGTTCCTTCCATGTCAGATGTGGGTGCTGTCCATTCCGACAATCAGGTCAGATGTGAGGGCAACTGCCATTCTCTAGGAGAATGGAGGCACCTGGTCAATTACCAGGTAGCTCAGTCTAGGACTGGGGCCCATTCTGATATGACTATAGGATTGGTTCCTACAAGATCAGATATGAGTGCAAGCCCTTCCATCATTATTATAGGATGTGTTCCTGCATGGGTGGATGTAAGTGTAGATCCCTTCCATCATGGTTGTAAAATGTGTTCCCGCATGGGTGGATGTAAGTGCAGAGCCCTTCCATCATTTTTGTAGGATGTGTTCCCGCATGGGTGGATGTAAGTGCAGAGCCCTTCCATCATTGTTGTAGGATGTGTTCCCGCATGGGTGGATGTAAGTGCAGAGCCTTTTCATCATGGTTGTAGGATGTGTTCCCGCATGGGTGAATGTAAGTGCAGAGCTCTTTCATCATGGTTGTAGGATGTGTTCCCGCATGGGTGAAAGAGCAGAGCCTTTTTAGCATTGTTATAGGATGTGTTCCTGCATGGATAAATATAAGTGTTGAGCCTTTCCGATAGGGTTGTGGGATGTGTTCCCTCATGATTAGATGTGAGTGCTAGGCCTTTCTGATATGATTATAGGATTGGTTCCTACATGATCAGATGTGAGTGCTGGGTGTGCCTTTCTGACGAGTAGGTCAGATGTAAGTGCTAGGCAATCCATTCTAACAAGCAGGTCAGATATAAGTGTTGAAGAAAGACCTACATGGAGGCTAGGCCTACAACCAGCATGAAAAAGGGATGGCTCTATACAACTTCTTGTGACGAGAAGAATAATGAGATAGCACCCGTGATGATCCAGTGATGATGATCCAGCAGTGATGATCCATATCGAGTGATCTTCCAGATCCAGTGATGATGTCCAGTGATGATCCAGATCCAGTGATGATGTCCAGTGATGATTCAGATCAAGTGATGATCCAGATCCACTGATGATGTCCATTGATGATCCAGATCTAGTGATGATGTCCAATTATGATCCAGATTGAGTGATGATCTAGATCCAGTGATGATGTCCAATTATGATCTAGATCTAGTGATGATCCATATCCGAAGATGAATATGACTTGAAGATGAAGATGACTTGAAGACGAAGATGACTTGAAGACAAATATGACTTGAAGACTAAGACAACTTGAAGATGCAGATGACGAGATGATCCAGAGAAGAAGACTAGTGCTGAAAATTGTGTCAAAAGAATACCTTCCTAGTTAAGAGGGAGTGTTGATGTATTTGTAACTTCAGAATGTATTCATCTATGTATCTTATGTATTGTAACCCGATGTTTATTCTGGGATGTATCTATAATGTAATTGAGTCATGTTGCCATGCCCCGATGTTCCGATCAGGAGGATCAATAATGTAAACAAGTCATGTCAAGTCATTGTGGGTAACCCTCCGATTGTCTAAGGGTTAAAGTCCCCGCAGTTCCAGGGCACTACGGTTATTAGACTCTCCTAGTAGAGTTCGGCCCTAGTATGGTTTTAGTCATGCCAGGATTAGTATAAATAGAGAGCTGGACTCTCTATTTAACACACATCACAAACACACTCAAGTGTAGCGCATAGTTGAGGAAGGAGAAGACATTGGGGTTAGATAAGAAGAACGTTACTGCTGTCAGGAGATCACTTACTGTTTTGGGATTTTACTATTTTGGTGTTGATTCTATCTTTGAGGAAGTTGTGGGGTTTTCTCCATTTATGGTTTCCCCGAGGAAAAACATTGTGTTCATTGTCTCTTGTGTTTGATTGATGTACTTGTTATTCTCTCAGTTAAAGATCCTAATAATGCTAGCTTAATGTTGAAAAACTAACACTGCGTTCCCTTTAACTCATTTCATGAAATAAAAAAGTGGCTTAGTATGCGCATGTCAAATCTGTGGAACGCGCCTCCACCATCGATCTGGGTAGCCTCTCGATCACTACTATCGAAATATTTCCTCCTTTCCAATAGTTTCTCCCAATCTGTGTAGGCTCTTCCTTCCTCATCTGGCGGGTCATGGCACCTGCAAACTAGCTTTCTCTTGCCTAAGACAGAATCCTTTTAATACTACTTGGCTCCCATGTAGCTTAGGACCAGATTGCCTCGTTTTAATATATTTTTAAGGCTTAAACGATCAAATTCTTTTGACCACCTTACAGCTTCAACTTTAGAGACGGCCTTAGGGAAAGTTTAATGAAATCCTCGGTATTCTCCAAGGTCGATCGTTGCAAAGTTTGGCATATCTTTTCCTTCCAATCATTTAGTATGGATCAAAAATAGTGTTAACACTTGTAATGATGAATAGATATTGTTGAAGCTTCTAATGGATACCACACCTTCTTCAAATTTGGATAGAAACTCCCAGTCAATAGATCACTGCTTAAACTAATAGATCATTTCCCATAGGGTTATTACAACCCTCTTTGACGTGAATAAGATAGTTCCCTATTATCACAATCTCAATAGTAGATAAGCAATAGTAAATTAAGAAATCTATGCCCCAGTGAATGGAGAATACACCCTTGCTTAGTATAGGAGACACCTTTCTCAATAAGAAATTTGTTTGCCTTGCTCATCCCCCATGAAACTCTGATGGTACACCTTTCCTTCATGAACTATAGTCATGTCTTCAAAAAACATTCTCAACAGCAGTATATAGAGGAAGATCACTTCCCAGGCTTGGTGGAGATGCCCGTTTCTCACAATAATAAGATTGTTGCCCAAAGGAGAGGAAATCGTGGGTGTATTCTATGGTTCCAGCTTAAGAAATATCACGACCTTCTCTGATAAACATGTAGCAGTGAGTAGAGAATTGTTTCCTCCTTGAGACTCACACTCTTAGTAAATACCACGTAGCTGGTGTGAAAGTATTTCACTGCCTTAGTGGTTTGATGAATGCGCTATTATTGGTGAAGATCTACGTTTCCCTAATAATGGTGAATGCACCCAGTAGTAAGAGGCTCCACGCTACCCATAACACAATAGATATGATATGTGATCATGTGCACGGTCGTGAATATGGATGATTGACCCCAGCAATTAGTTAGGGTGGATAGATTTTGCCACTGAATCCAATTAGGTCAAGAAAATTCGCCTTAAGCCCTAAGTAGCTCACCGAGCTCTCAAAACCTGTTTCCAAAAGATGAATAATAACAATGATGTCCTTTTGGTTCAACCAACCTTTGTATATATATTTTAGGGTTTGCATGTCACTTTTAGGGTTTGCATGTCAATTTTTAGGGTTTTCACTTTACTTTTTGCATGCATGCAATTCTAATTGCTCGTTGATTTAAGACTGAAGAAAGAAGGCCTGCATGCTTTATGATATTAACTCTAATGAACCTCTTTACTATTCTGCTCACTTAATAATACTAAATAATTGTTCTAATATGCTCTCGGTATTAAATGTCCTCGACCAATCCCCTATTTATCAGTAATGGAACATGACAGAGCCAACATTAAAATGTGAGAAGCCAACATCATAAATCAATCAATTTCAAAACATAAATAATGTATTGTGGCATCATCTCATTTCTTTATAGTATCTATCAATAGAAATCATTCTTGTTATCACGCATGCTATTGTCAAAGGGTATAAGTGAAGAAATAATGAAGGTCAAACAAAAGAGGGAGTGGAACACAAAATGAAAGCAAGGATTGAATTCATCAGTTCTAAGAGAAATATATGAATTGGTATTCTGATCTATTAATTTATGTAGAATGCATCCTTTACAGTGATGAATTAGCAATATTTAACTACTATTTCACCAATTCAACCTAAAGAATTCTTTATCAATTGTATACCATTGTTATTTATCACAAAATTTATTCAAGGATCAACAATCGACCCTTGTATCATCCACAAAATAATATTACAGTTCCATTCATGCCCAAATATACTAACAAATCCATCTTCAATATACATTAGTTTTGGATATTAACCTTGATCGGAGATCAAATAATCAACTTTCATAATATTCAAACATTATCTCCATAACTGTGACGACCTAATTTACTTACCAAGCATATCACAACTTTCAGGAAATTGAGGGAGAAAACTTATAAGAATACGCATCGAATAGTGATTTCGCTAGGATAATATGGTTTTAAGTCTTCGACATCATGAAATACATCAAGGGAAGTAGTGGATGACCCTTTTGAAAATTGATAGGTTTTATTGGAAACATATGAACGAGTAATATAGTATCTTATTTGAAGATAAATGAGGACAATTACATTAAATAAAACCCAAGTCCATCATAATGAATCAATAGAAGAGGATTGCATATGTGATATTTTCAAGGTCAAACAATAGACAACATTTGCACAGGGTTCTAGCAATCTGGGAGGGAAAAATGCTTACCAATCAACCTTTTCACTTATATCCAACTTATAACACCTTCTCAATAATATAGGTATTAGAATTCATATGACAATATGTAATCATGATGACATTCATATTTTGTCAAGATGTGGATTTGACAATGATGAAAGAACACTTATTAACAATGTGTTGTTTAAAACAAAATTTTCTAAATCGTAACACTATAAAGACTTATATTATTTCTCCCAAAACTCATAAATGAAATACATAATATTCCTCCGTAGATTGGCTCAAACCAACTTCAAAACTTAAACAATAAGAGAAGCAACATACTCATCAAAGTTATCTAGAAAATACTCATTTGAAAATAGGTTTCAAACTTTTATCTTTCTTCCAAATAAAATTATTTCCAGAGTAATACTTAATAACCATGACTAGTTACTTCAACGAAAACCTAAGAATGTCTCAATATTATCAACACAATGTATAAACCTATCACACCAAAATAACGAACAAAAGAGGACAAACCACTTCTCATATGCTGCCATTTTAATTATGGACTTATTATTAATCGTTCAACCGAGTTTATGGACACCATCTCATTACAATATTACGAAAAATAGATGTGACTGGGACAAACATATCATTTGGTCTTTTATGGAAAGGATTACACCTAACTCAACTCAAGAAATAGTTCAAACTTCAAGAAGAGGGCGTAGACCTTTCACCATTTTACAAAATCAGTCTTAGTCAAAATATTATTAAGACTGAGACTTATCACTCCAGAAAGATCAAGACAGTGACCCAATCCACCAACTTATAATGTTTTTATGAGAACGGTTGAAGCAAAGGATACAAATAGATGTAATACAATACGAGTACGAAAAGAGCATTTAGGGTTTCAACATTTATCTCAAAATATGAAAATCAATAGAACTATGAATCAACAGTATGAGAAAATGAATAATTTGACCGCTAATATAACACTTATGTATCTCAATCCCAAAGCTATCGTCGAAGATTTACAAGTTACCCATTAAAATGATGAACTAAGGATGATTTACAGTTCAAATCTGAGTCCAGAGCAAGCGAATTTTTAAAATAGATAGAGCATGAATAGTTATGGGTAATGGAAAGAACGATTGGTTTGACAACAAGACACAATTTAACTCACGGAACCTATGAAGTATATTAACCATGGTTATCGTTGTACATACCTAGTATTGCAACTTTTTTTACCGTTGGTGGGATAAATATACATCAATTCTTGCTTCAAAACAATGCCTTGAGCAACCCTAATTACCCAAAATAAATCAGAGATATATTACCCAATGGAATTCCAAAGATATATTACCCAAAACAATGCAAAATTCAGGAAAGATCCAACTAATCAAAATAATTTCAAGGAACGAGGAATGAAGATTAAACTCCCCTTGATCCCATGTGATCAAAACCTAGGAATTTACGACATTGAGGATGTCCTTAATCCTACAATACATAGCCAGGAAGAGAATATCACACATAACCAATAGCTTCACCCGGGTATTGGTTCCTCTTCCTGCCTTCATCCAACTTTTTATCATCAAGGAAGCACTGATTGTCAACCATATCGGCTCCACAGATTCCAACCATGTCTGCCCATCAAAAGATCCGACAATGGAATCCACATTCAAAGAAGGATATAAAAGAGCACGGGGTTCCTTTGGTTTCTTATTTTTTCCCAATCATAAAAGGATCCCATATGCATAGTCGTTATGCCTATACAATGACTTAGGCATATATGAAATATAAGCATAACTAGTCATGTAAACAATATTTTAGACATTCAAGCGTAATATTTCAGATATTGTCATGTTGTCTTAAGTATCAAAACATGCAATGTAGACCTTTGTTGATTGTAGGCATTTCAAATCAAAAGTAAACAATGCTTATCCACACATTACTAAGATTGTCATAAATTTTCTCCTTTTGCTATGCACACCATTGAAAACTCTAAACATTTGACTTTTGATTTGTCGAACTGATGAAGAAATTATCTGTTGAAGAAAGTATTTGAACCTTTTTTTTGCAATAATTCCATAAAACAATTTGGCACAATTTAGAGCGTCAACACAACCAAGTGTGTTTTTTTTACCTAGATACTTAATGGATAGGGATTGG
>LPNX010518181.1:2196-64193 GCA_001517045.1 Pseudotsuga menziesii
AGTTCAAGTAAAAGACTGTAGAATATTCCTTCATCATGATTGTAATAAGTCCTGACTGCCATCATTAACCTTTGATTGCTGATAAACTCTAACTACTTATAACCTTTGACTGTTGTAAGAGAAATAGAGATGAACTCTCTAGATGATGAATGCAGCCCACTGTTTACCTTCAAATGATGACGTTAGACCTGTTGTAGGTGATGGCAGCCCTAATTTTAATGATGCTAGCCCTTTAGAAAGGAACCAATAACCTCAATTCTTATCAAAATTGTACTTCTGGTTTTAGCTAATTTAGGGCTTTAACAAATCCTTGACATCCCTGCTCGATAATAAATTTTCTCTTGATTGATTTTACGCTAGGGGGTTTTTCCAGGGTCTGCTTGACCAAAATTACTGTCAGATTTTTATAACTGTTTGTTGTTTTTACCTTGTTTTTTGCTGCTAGAAATGCTTAATCAACAATATATCAGTCTATAGTACATTTCTATTTAATGCTTGAGAAAATTACTTGGGTTTTGATTACTGTTGAAGTATATGTAGTATTTTGCAATAATGTTTATTGTCAAAGAATTGCTACCTTATCTCTTGTATTAATTTTTTGGTTATGCTTTCAGAGTGCAGGTCATTTGATGAGGGCGCTTTTTGAGATTGTCCTAAAAAGAGGATGGGCTCAGTTAGCCGAAAGAGCTCTTAATCTATGCAGAATGGTTAATAGGCGCATGTGGGGTGTTCAAACTCCTCTTCATCAATTCGAAGGCATCCCAAATGATATTTTGACCAAAATTGAAAAGAAAGATTTAGCTTGGGATCGATACTATGATCTCTCTGCTCAAGAGATTGGGGAGCTCATTCGTTTTCCAAAGATGGGTAAAAGCATTCATAAATTTGTCCATCAGTTTCCAAAGTTGGATCTTTCTGCTCATGTCCAACCAATAACACGAACTGTATTGAAAGTAGAACTAACTATCACTCCAGATTTTCAGTGGGATGAAAAGATTCATGGATATGTGGAACCTTTTTGGATAATAGTAGAAGACAATGATGGTGAATATATACTCCATCATGAATATTTTATGTTAAAAATGCAGTTTGTTGAAGATGACCATCATCTGAGCTTCACTGTCCCCATCCATGAACCTCTTCCTCCCCAGTACTTTATTCGTGTTGTATCTGATAAGTGGTTAGGGTCACAGACAATATTGCCAGTTTCATTTAGACATCTTATTTTTCCATAGAAATATCCACCTCCAACTGAGTTGCTAGACTTGCAGCCACTTCCTGTGTCTGCGTTAAAAGTAGCCTTACATGGCCTTTCTCACCAGAAAGAAATCCCAGTCAATCTTATGTGTCTCAGACGTTTCTACCGGCCTTCTTAATCATCCATATATCTCCAAAAATGAACCCCTTCTTAAACTAGTATATGAATGACTGCCCTATTCAGTTTCTTATCCGGCTTTTCTCGTAGTAAATAGAAGTATGTTGCATTGGCACAAAACATGTCTTCAATGGAAAGAATAGAGGCATCTGGTAGTACTAGAAGCTTTCAATCTTTAATTGAGCATTATGTCTTTATGATAAACACATATTACAGCACAATATAGTACACTCAATCAGTAGAATTGGTTTCCATTGAAAGCATAGAGGGAAGCCAAGATACCAAAAATCTTACCCTTTAATGAGGCAATTAATTTCTGTAATTAGCTCTCATTATAATGTCTCTCTAAATCTCAGAAAAGAGGGCATCTAATGCTATTTAACAATATGAAACAGCCCTGTAGTCCCCTGGTGAAAAGTATTCATTCTCCTCCCATTTCTATTTGCATTTAAGATTTCACCAGGCATGCCAAGAGCCAAGCAGATCAGATTGTTGGGCAAGTAGGTCTCCCTGTTTTCATGGGAGCATTTACACTTTTGGGTCTGGCTGTAACTTCCTCTACTGAAGTAATTTTTGGGCATGTAATCTCAAATCCCATTGAAGTTCTTGCACAAATTGGTGGTATTGTGCCCATTTCACTATCCATTTTTGGGGTTTCCCGGTTTTGTCTAGAGCTTCATTTGGGATCAGAGGGGCTCATATACCAACAATTATAAGAGAGTTGGTAGCTTGTGGGTGGTTTGGAATTGAGACATGGATTGGTGGGCAGGCCATATTTGTGCTCCTCAATGCCCTGCTGAAGGGGAAGATGACAGGCCTATTCATTCCATGGCTTGGAACCAGTGTTCCTGAATTTGCATGCTTCTTGGCTTTCTGGATTTTGCAGCTAGTAATTATGTGGAATGGGATGGAGAGCATCAGGAAGCTGGAGAAGTACTCTGCTCCGATCTTGATTGCACTTTCTGGGGCTCTGCCGTTATGGGCCTATGTGAATGCAGGTGGGTTTGGCCCTATGCTTTCCATGGCATCACAATTCGGTAAGGGAGGTGCTCGGCAAGGCATGTTCTGGTCTGTCTTCTTTCCTTCACTTACTGCCAATATTGGCTTCTGGGATACTTTGGCTCTCAACATACCTGGTAAGTCTTTTTCTCACCCTATCTTGTGACCCATGTAATGTGATGCATGATTGCACTTACAGATCTGCAATCTCTCTGTACATATTGGCTTCACATTCCTTGTATATTTCCCATGATGAGTTTTAGTGCAACGTAATATCCCTTGTTGCATCTGCTCTGCGAATGCAGAGATGTGGTGAATATAAAATGTTTATGTGATTTTGGGCATTTGGGTTTATACAGTAGTATCACATGAATATGAGAGTTTTATTGCAACGTAATATCCCTTGTTGCATCTGCTCTGCGAATGCAGAGATGTGGTGAATATAAAATGTTTATGTGATTTTGGGCATTTGGGTTTATACAGTAGTATCACATGAATATGAGAGTTTTATTGCAACGTAATATCCCTTGTTGCATTTTCTCTGAGAATGCAGAGATGTAGTGAATATAAAATGTTTATGTGATTTTGGGCATTTGGGTTTATACAGTAGTATCACATGAATTTGAGATTTTTTTGTTTGTGTTTTGTGAGATTAGTCTTTAGTAAAAAAACTGTGATACTAAGAGTATCTAAGTCATCAAAATCTAGAAAAATTGTAATTTAAAAGTATCTAAACTATCAAAATCACTAAAAAGAAATTATATAGAGTCTGAACCACAACAACCAATATAGAGTCTGAACCACAACCCTTAAACATGAACATGAATAGATAAACTAAATAAAATACCCATATAGAATTTGTGAATTTCATTCAAAATATACAAGATAGACACCTAGACTTGCAAATGCTAAAGATCTTGGAGAGTGGATTGGTGGTACTGCACATGGGCTTTTCAATTTTCCACCTGGTGTGCGTCCTATACCAATTGAGATCCACATTCAAGGGATTGATATAGCCAACTTCGAGGCTCGAATGCAGGAAATGACCAAGCCAACTTACACATTGATGCCAAGGCTCATGTGCCTTATTGATAAATGATTTTTTTTTTTTAAAAACGCCTACAGACGTCACTTAACCGACGCTTCTGTAGGCGTTTTTATTTTTTAAAAACATTCATAAACGTCGCTTAACCAACGCTCAATATCCCTATCCGTCGCTTAATTGACGTTGCTAAATGTCGCTTTTCCGACAGTTATAGTTTCTATCTGTCGCTTAATCGACGTTGCTAAATGTCGCTTTTCCGACTGTTATAGTTCATATCCGTCGCATAACCGACAGCAAATCCTGTCGCTTATATGACAGCCACAGTTGATATCCGTCGCATATCCGACGTAAATTCTGTCGCTTTACCGACGGAATGAAGAGTTATTTTATTAAAAAATTTCAGTACTGTCGAAGAAATGTCGTCGCTTAACCGACACTGTAAATTTAACCGATGGTTGCTTAGGTGTCGCTTAAGCGATGGTTACCTAGGTGTCGGATCACCGACAAAAAGTTTTCGACGGTTAAAAAAAAATCAAAGTGTCGTTCATGCGACAGGGAGGTGTCGAAAATCCGACATGATAGCCGTCGGATTTTTGGTCAAAATGTAGTAGTGAAGGGTTCTAAGTCCCAATATATGGGCTGAGGCCATTAATTGCACTGCATACATACAAAACAGATCCTTCCACAAATCATTAAAAGGAAATACTCCCTATGAGGCATAGTTTAGACATAAACCAAATGTCTCAAATTTCAGGATTTTTGGAACTAGAGCATGGGCTCAAATCTCTTCTAAAAAGAGGAAGGACATGCATCCACAAAGAAAGGAGTGCATCATCGTTGGGTATGGTGAGGATACAAAAGGTTACAAAATATTTGACACTTCCACACTCAATATTTTTGTTGAAAGAAGTGCGCAATTTGAAGAAGAACCAATACCAGATTTTGAGCTTGCACCGGGGGAATGATCTTCTCCTCAACCATTTGATGATGTAAGTGATGATTCGTGCTCTGATTTTTCTGATATGTATGATAAAAATATGGATGAAGATGATATTTCTATATATTATTCACCATCAAGGCCTAAGTGGCCTGAAAAAATCCTACAAGATGCAGGGGAATTGGCTGGCAATCCCCAAGAGCCTAGGAAGACTAGATCTTAAACTAGTAATGCTTCTTTGAAAGTGATAGTGCTCTTGCTGAGCACTATTATATGATGATTGTATATTATACATAGACATATCAAAAATCTTGTAATTTCCCAATATGGAAAACAACAATGGAATAAGAGTTATGTTCTCTCCAAGAGAATGAGACATGGGAATTGGTTCCCCTTCCTCCCAAGAGGAAGCTTATTCAATGCAAGTGGATCTTCCGAACCAAAATTGTTGCTGATGGTTCAGATGTTAAATAAAAATAAATATCGGTTTCTAAGGGATACTCTCAAGTAGATGGTGTGGATTATACCGAGACTTTTTGCACCGATTGCAAAGATGGACTCCATAAGACTAGGTCTAGCAATTGCATCTAGTAAGGGTTGGCAAGTGCACCACATGGATGTCAAACGTGCATTCTTGCATGGTGAGATATAGGAGGAGATCTATATGCATCCATATGAACTTTTTTAATAGGATCCTTCACTTGTTTGCACGTTTAATAAATTATTAAATTGAGCACATAGATCTATAGACACACACACAACTCACAAAGTAGATCACACAATTTACTCAGCAATTGAAGAATGAAATAGTGCAAAAATGGCTTGCAGTTGTGAATTATTTCATTAATCAAAAGTAATCGGATGATAATTACAATTAAGTACAATGGATTTAATAGCCACATGAAATTCGAATCCACATGAGGAAATTCGAATTGATAGGCTCTACTTGACTGTAGGTAACTAAGACCTTGTCTAAATCACTATCGGAGGACTCAATAGTTAACTAACCTTGTCTAAACCATAACCAGAGTTCATCGGAGCTCTAAAACACAACTCAAGTGTTACATTCAGTGTTGACTAAGGCTAACTGACTGTGGTAAGTGAGAAATGCGCCCCTCCTAAGTGCAGTCAAGTAAACCTAGCACTAACTAAATGTAGAGGACTAGAACTGAATGTAACTGACTCCTAACTTAGCTTTACTAGTCATCAACTGAAGTGAACTGACCTTGGTTGGTTTCGGCGCTCCCAATGGCTTCCTAAATTGTAGTGATTGGTCTAGGAGGCTCCTAAACTAATGCAATTAAGTGCAATCAGTGGTAGTAAGCCTCAATTAGTGTTCCCCACACTTTGGTAACTGAAACATGTGCCACAATTAGGCCAAGTGGACCCAATGGTGCTAATGAGTATAAATAGAATGGATGGACTCCCGATTTAGGCATGACCCCTGATTTAGACATATGCCCAAATTTGGACAAGGGAGGATTAATAATCCTAACACCCCCTCAGAATGCTAACTTGGACAATCTATGGGCCCCGGTAACTAAGAACATAGGTCACCCATTACATCAAGTAAAATAAAGTAACTGCTTAATACAAGGAGCTGGGGCAAAAACCACATGGGAAAAAAGGCCCCCCTCTATCTAAGTAGGTAGAATTAGGTCTCAAGTTTGAAAAAATTGAAAAAATGTTGTTGCAATATTCATCTCTATGAGGTAGCAAAGCAGCATTCACGGTGTGCTGTGCATAGGTATTCTGGGGCTTGGCATGTAGACTTCTCCTTCTTCTCCAAAAATGATGATGGAAGGAAGGAGGAATGTAACCTTTGTTTCTTTCTGAATGAAGAGGTGTATGATCATATCCATTCTTCTAAATGTAGTGAGACTGAGCGCTTTCCATATAGCATCTTACAGGGAGTCTATTGCATCTCCCTGAAGGAGGTAAGATAGCATGACATATTGCAAGGGTCTTTCCTTTCTGGGTGTCAGCTGAGTTTCCAGTCATCTTCCTAGCTTCTAGTTTGGAAGTAGGGACTGAATCTTGATCTGAGTCACCCTGAATCTCAAGGTCATAAACTGATAAAGATGGATCTACAAAACTAGTAGAATCTGTAAAAGAAGTAGATGCAATGATTTTACGTTCCCTTGCAAGCGGCTGCTGAGAGTGCAATGGTTTGGAAGGAGGCATGAAATGTGAGAACTCATATGCTTTTGAAGCATGATTTCCAGTACCCTTTTCTATGATCCTCCCAGTAGAGATATCTGTGATCTCCACTGATTCAGGACCAAAGATCACTCGCATTGGAGATCCAATATGGGCCATCAGATAGATAGATAACAGGTTTGAAGCTAGGGAGGGAGAAAATAGTACATCTTTGAACCTTCCATGTTCAAGTTTGACAGAGCCCTTCCCCTTTGTTTTGACTTTACTATTATTTCCCATCTGAATACTAGGACCATAAAAGGACTGAAAAAGAAGATAATGATTCTCTGGATGCATCCATATGGTTGGAAGCTCCAGAATGAAAGAGGAAGATATATGATGATGCACAACAAGCCTTCAGTGCATGGCCTTTCCTTTGGTATTCTTCATCTTCTTCTTCTTCAGAGTCATCCTTCCTTGCACTAGTAGGTACAAAAATGTTATGTTTCTTCAAAATAAGGGCCATTTCATCAAGTTTCCTTCTCATACAGGAGCTTTCTAAATGAAAGCCCCTTCCACAGTAAGAACAGAGGACCTTTCCTTTTCCATTCTTCTTGATTCTCTTCTAACTTGAAGGTTCTTTTGACTGCTCTTTCTTCACAAGAGACTCATCTATTTGCTTCCCTTTGTCATTCGCTACCTTATATCCTCTTGCAACTAGATCTAGATCTTTGGGAGATCTAATGATCCCCATTTGGATCAATTTATCATTCTCATAAATAAGAGATTGGATGAAGGCATTAAGAGTGGGCATCTTCCAATTTGGAGTAGTGAGCCTCACTATTTGGAAGGTGGATACAAAGACTGAGTAGTTTGCATTGAGCTTTGTGATAATGGCAAGGATGAGCTAATATTCATCCTTATTCACTTTGCATTGCTTCAACTGATATATCAGGTTCTTGAACTTTGTGAAGAATTCGTTCAGAGATTTGAAATTGGATGGATTGAGAGTAATCAGATCATTTTCTAGCTGATGGATCCTCATCTCATCCTGCTTATCAAATAAGGAGGAAATATAGTCCCAAATCTCTTTGGGAGTCTTCAATTATAGAATGCGAAACCAAATATCTTTAGAGACTGAGGAGAGCAAGTGTCCATGGGCTTCATCAAGCCTATTCATGTACTTAGCTTTGTCTTTATCTGAATCTAGATCTTCCTCTATTTCTTCTATGAGTCTGAAGAGCCCCTTGGTGCGGAGCATTACCACCATGTCTTCCTTCCACTGGTGATAGTTGAAGGGAGTGAGAGGATCTATTGGATGAGCCAATTTGAATGTAGTAAGAAGAACTGAGCTGTTGTAGCGAATGCAATGAGAAGAAAGGGATTCTTGTAGTGAATGCTGTAAGAAAAGCTGATAACCTATCACACAATCAAACATAAAAAGTAAGGTTGTCAGTCTGCACTTTTGGAATTTCCTTCACACCCAGCATAGTTGATCAAGCAAGCTTGATCAACAATTTCCTCACTGGGGATATTAAGTGGTAAATTCTCCGCTTCTGGTGCAGTACTGGAAGGAGCAATTTGCTCAAAAAAATGATCCAGCTGGAGATCTAAGGAGGAGAGATCTCTTGTTCGTCGAGGCTCTGATACCATATTAAATTGAGCACATAGATCTATAGACAAACACACAACTCACAAAGTAGATCACACAATTTACTCAGCAATTGAAGAATGAAACAATGCAAAAATGGATTGCAGCTGTGAATGCTTTCATTAATAAAAAGTAATCAGATCATAATTACAATGAAGTACAATGGCTTTAATAGCCACATGAAATTTGAATCCACATGAGGAAATTCGAATTGATAGACTCTACTTGACTATAGGTAACTAAGACTTTATCTAAATCACTATCGGAGGACTCAATAGTTAACTGACCTTGTCTAAACCATAATAGGAGTTCATCAGAGCTCTAAAACACAACTCAACTGTTACATTCAGTGTTGACTAAGGCTAACTGACTATGGTAGGTGAGAAATGCACCCCTCCTGAGTGCAGTCAAGTAAACCTAGCGCTAACTGAATGTAGAGGACTAGAACTGAATGTAACTGACTCCTAACTTAGCTTAACTAGTCATCAACTAAACCGAACTGACCTTGGTTGGTTTTGAAACTCCCAATGGCTTCCTAAATTGTAGAGATTGGTCTAGGAGGCTCCTAAACTGATTCAAATAAGTGCAATCAATGGCAGCAAGCCTTAATTAGTGTTCCCCACACTTTAGTAACTGAAACATGTGCCCCAATTAGGCTAAGTGGACCCAATGGTGCTAATGACTATAAATAGACTAGATGGACTCCTGATTTAGACATGACTCATGATTTTGAAATATAAACAAATTTTTACAACGGAGGATTAATAATCCTAACATAAATCACTATATGGATTCAAGAAAACCACCAGGGCTTGGTATGCTAAAAAGGATGCTTTCTTGCTCTCTATTGGATTCACCAGATGAAAATCAGATCCTAATGTATATTTTCAGCAACATGATGGTATTTTTTAGGTTATTTTTCTATATGTTGATGACATTCTAATTACAGGGATTTGTACCACTTCAATTGGTTCAATTAAGTCATCTTTACACAGTGAATTTGCCATGACCGATCAAGGATTGCTAAGGAAATTTTTGGGTTTGGAAATTGAGCAAAGTGAAAGGGGCATCATGCTAAGTCAACCACAGTATGTTTCATACCAAATAAGTAAGTTTAACATGGATGAGTGTAAGGAATCCAATTCTCCCTTTCTTTCTAACATCAAATTGTTTGAATTTTGCAATTCTCCATTGGTAGATATTACACTCTAAAGGAAACTAGTGGGAATCTTGCTCTATCTTACACATACAAGACTAGATATATCTTATGTTGTAAGTACTATAGTAATAAATATGTACTAGCTACCTGAGCTCCATTAGAATGCTGCAAAAATAATTCTCCAGTATGTCCAGGTTACAAAGAATTTCAGGGTGCACTATTCATCTAGTTCTTCACTCCAACTAGATGGATTTTCTAATTCAGATTGGGATGGAGATCCCACTGACAAGAAGTCAACTTCAGGTTTGGTATTTATTCTTTCTAAAGGAAAAATTTTCTGGTAAATTAAGAAACATCACACCATTTCACTCTCATCAGTAGCGGCTGAGTACAGGGAAGCAGTCAATGTAGCTACACAGTGTGTTTGGTTGCAGGGAATTCTTCAGGAATTTGGTGTCACAATTGATTCTCCCACCAACATTTTGGTGGACAATAAAAGTTCCATAAAATATATATTGATCTATTTCAAAGGAAAAAGTCAAATCACATTACGATCCATGTGCACTACATCTGGAGCTTAGTGCATGCAGGGTGATTTCATTGCAGTATTGCCCATCCACCGAGCAAACTACTGACATTTTCACCAAGAATTTCACAGAGAATACCTTCACTTACCTAAGATAGTTTCTTGGGGTGAGTGATGGTTGGTGATTTGCTTCTATTTGTTGTAGGTTTCAGCCCCATGTCCATTCTTTAGGGAAGGTTTTGTCCCATGTGGTTTTCCTTCTTCCTCGGTTTATATGGACAAATAAAATTTATAAATTATGTAATTGAGGTGACTTGAGCCTTTGTTTCCAACACCTCCTTCATTTTTTGTGTTGTAATAAATTTTTGGATTAAGGGAGGGTTTTAGAATAGTAATCCAACCCCTTAGTACCTTAGTTTATGTCCTTAGTCAATTTTATTGAATTTTTCTTTAATACACTATGGTTTTGGACTTAGGGTGCTTACTTGGACCAATAACCAGTCAAATTGGTGCATTCACACCCATATGAGCACTCCAGATCAGTAAACCAGCCACATTTTCACCCTCATCATTTCTGGTGCACTTCCATTCATTGAATGTGGACAATTTGGTTGACTGGGAGCACTAGAGGTGGATTTTTCCCAATTTTGGGTTGATTTCGTGCATTGAATACCACCTAGAGACTCTCACTCACCCATATTTCCACACCCAAACATGAAAAGGTGTAATAATTTCCCCATGTAACCTCAGCCACATCCACACAGCAATTCGTGGCCTTTTTGGCTGATTTGGAGTGATTGGCCCACATAGGGGGGATTGATGCCAATTTGGAAATTTTCACTTGTACAGTAAAAATTGGGATTCCAAAGCTTCACGAAACAATTCTGAGGTAATATAAACCTGTTACTAACATGTTTTTATGTTATAGAGTCAAACTATCACTTGTTTCTGTTTACATTGCATGTGTAAATTGCTTCTTATTTAATGGTTTTTTGCTGGTTTTGTAGTAAATTTGATTTGTTAGTTTTTCTAAGGCTCCTAGATCTTTCTTTGGGTCAAATTTATCATAGAAGATTCTCTTTTTATCTTTTAAACTCAAGCACCTCTATTTTTCAACTAATACATAGTGTTACCCATATTACATCACTCATTGTATTAAGGCATGTGGTGGTGGCACCACTTCTTGTTCATGGAAAACAAGTGTTATGCATTGGGGTAACACACATTTTCCACAAGGAAATTAGTGCGGTGGTGGAAAAATGAATGAAATCGTTGTTCCTGACCCAAATTAAACTTCATAACTTGGGGATTTTAGGCAAGTTTTGATGTTTGGTTGACATAATATGATGATGACGAGAAATACGTGTAATAGAAGCTCATGCAATCTGAAAAATTATCTAAAGAATAGCTCAGCCACTTGTGAAATAGTAAAGGATGTAGTAATAGAAAATAAATGATCAAATTTAGTGAGTCTATCCACCACAAAAAATATGAAATCCTTACCAAGAACTTTCAGTAAGCCAATGATGAAATCCCTGGAAATGCTTTCCCATTTTTGTTTTGGTATAGGAAAGCGATGCAAGAGACTAGCTATATGATTGTGCTCTACTTTGTTTTGTTTTCATGTTGGGAAATCCACATATTTAATAACATCACTCTTCAAACCTTTCCAATATAATCTTTCTCTCAACATTCTATATGTTTTGAAGAAACCAGGGTGGCCTTCTAATCGAGAATCATGAGCACTCTTCAAAAAACAATTCTTCAAGATCGAACCAGGGACCACATAGATTATGTATTTGTAGTATATGATTAAATCCAACACCTTATACATATCATCATGGTTAGTCCCATCAAAAATTTCACAACAAACTTATGCTTGGTATATTATACATCTAATATATCTTTCCAATCTTCTACAAAATCCATTAGAAAGATAGAGGGTATTCTAGATAAGGAATGTAATACCACATTACTCTTGAGATCAACTACATATTTAATGTCAAAATAAAATTCGTGAGCCTTACTCGCCCACTTTTGTTTCCTTTCATTTAGATCATTTTGAGTGAGGAAGTATCTTAGTATATTATGGTCAGTCTTAACCAGAAACTTGTTGCCCATCAAGTATTGTTTAACTCGATCAAGCCATGCATGATGGATAGCATTTCTTTGTCAGAAATAGAGTAAAAATTCTCATGTGGCTGAAGCTTCCTACTCTCTAAAGATATTGGGTGTTTCCCTTTCTTTAGGACTGCTCCAATTCCATCCCCTATTGCATCACACTCCAAGATAAATGGTTTAGAAAAATCATGTAATGCAAGAATGGGACAACTACTCATTAACTCTTTCACTATTTGGAAAGCATTTTCATCCTCTTCATGCCACTAGAAATCATATTTCTTTGTCAAATTAGTGAGAGGTGAAGTGAGTTTGGAGAAACCATTCACAAATTTCGCATAGTAGGTACAAATCCAAATCAATCCCCTCAATTCATTGATATTTTTGGGACATGGCCATTCAATAAGGGATTTTATTTTCTCCAAGTGCGCCTTCATACCATCTTGACCAATGATGTGCCCAATATACAAAATTTCTGTCAAACCAAGCTCATATTTTAACAACTTAGCAAACAAATATTGATCATGGAGAATTTTGAATACAACTTCTACATGATGTAAGTGCTAATTCCATGTCTTACCATAAATAAGAATATCATGAAAGAAAACTAGAAAAAAATTACAAAGTTTCTTGTGGAGTATACTTTTCATGAATGATTGAAATGTGTTAGGAGCATTTGTCAAGCCAAAAGGCATGGAAAGGAACTCAAAGCAGTATTTGGTATGTCTTTTTCCCTCATTTGAATTTGATGATAAAAATATAGGTCAATCGTTGAGAAAAACTTTGCTTCATGGAGCTCATACAGAATTTTCCATGCATGGGATATCTATTCTTCACTGTATTCTTGTTCAATTCTCTAAAATGAATGCACATTCTCAAGTTTCCATCCTTTTTCTTCACCATAACAACTGAAGAACCATAATGGATTGAGCTAGGTCTTATGAGACCCAATTCCAAGAGTTATTTAATGGCATTCTCAATCATAATATCTAATCCTTTAGAGGTGTCTATAGGGCTTCATTTTTATAGGTTGGTTCCATATCTCTAATTCAATGACATGCTCCACTCCTCTGTCAGGTTGCCTACCTAAAGGAAAGTCTCTAGAAACATTCTCATACTTACTCAGCAAATGTTCTATCTCCTCTCGATGTTTTAAAACCTTTAAGTGAGGCCTGGAAGAGGTGATCAAACATTCATCATCACATTCAATGTCACCATGCCTCAAGGTACACCTCATACTGTGAGAGGAAACCACTTGGTCAGGATAAGTGTGCATTCCTCTCAACAAGGCGGGGTTCCATTCTGAATTTTTGAACTTCATTTCATGGACTTGATAGTTAATTGTATGCTACCCTATATAATATAACTATTAGACTCCCAAAACCACATTCACTACATAGAAACTATTAATAATGGTGTAATTTCCTATAACAACTTGAATCTTTGGAACCCATTTGGCACAGTCCATAGAATTGTTACCTAGGATGATGACCATGAAGCCTTCAAAATTTTCAGCATGTATATTTCTCCTCTGTACCAAGGCTACATCTATGAATTTATGAGTGGCTCCTCCATTAACTAGAAATGTAACCTTTTGGCCTTGTATAGTAATCTTGAATCTAAGGGTGTGAAATCGAGGCACACCTGAGAGTATTGAATTATTTTTTGTTTCTTAGGAGAGGGATACTCTTCTTCTCTTGTATCATACCCCTCTTCTTGGGATGAAAATTGTTGCTTCTTTCTCCAAATCCTCTTCATCATCTTAAGAAAATCCTTCAATATAGTGTGTTGTCCAAGAACCCAAGGTTGCTTCCATGTGAAGCACAATTTATTCCTCTTGAGTTCTTCTTTCTTGGTCCCACCTTATTCTCCTTAGCAAAAGAGTCCCTTTTATATAGTTTCCTCCATTCTTTGAATTTGGAAGGAAAATTAAGCTTAGCGAGGTACCTAGTCCTTGGAATCACATTCTATAGATCTCTTGTCAATTTTATGGAATCCTTTAATGTAGTTGGCTTATGGGATTTCACCATTCCTTTCAAAGGTTTTACCAACACCTCAATGTATAGTAGAACCGACTGATCCATAGACGTATAAAAAACCATCACTAAGAGATTTTGAAATTTCAACATATAGGATTCATGGGTCCCAGTTTACTTCAATTGTGCCAATTATTTCAATCCAAAATCCAAAATCCAAAATTTGTTTTAGATCCATGGGAGTAGTTGATACCACTAAAGGTTGCATCTAACAGAAATGGAGCTGATCGATCAAACCATGTGAATTCTTCTTAAGCATATGTTACATGCGTTGTGAACTAATGATGCTCAGAGACCCTGGTTGTAAGCCCTTCAATGTGTGCTTTTTCCCATTGACTGAAAATTGCATCCAAAGTATAGCAAAATCCCATAAAATAGGTCGAAGTGTGCGTAACCATTGAGCTCCCAAAACCACATAAAATCCACCTAAAGGAAAGGCAAACATTTTAGAGTGCAAGTTATAATCCCCAATAGAGATTCACACACTATGAAACTTCCCTTTTCAAGGTAAGGTGCCCTCAATGGAAATCATGACATCAAATATGGATCAAGGATAGACAAAACAATCATCCTGTTTGGCGATTCTGGGGTCAATGAAGTTATGAGTGCTACCAGAATCAATTAATATTGTAAGAGGGATCTTTTTGAATAAAACCTTGACCCGCATGGCTTATGGGGTGGTGAATACAACTAATGCATGGAGAGATATATCTTCCTAGTCATCCTGAGCAAGAGGGTCAACAAGAAGTTCTTGATTATGACCTTTATCATCTACGTGTTCCTGAGCATCATCAGAAATATCAGGTGCGGGAGAATAATCCACATATAAGAGATAGATATTTTTCTCAACACATCGATGTTTCTGGGTGAATTTCTCATAATAATTATAACAAATACATTTTTTCCTATGCTCCCACATCTCGGCTTCACACAAATGCTTGATAGGAGTAGTTCTAGGATCTGGTGTGATCGGAGGTATTCGGGGAACCATATTTATGAATGGAACAAAAATGGATTTGGAGCATTCTTGAGCCATGATATTGTAATTTTCCAACTTATCCAACCCCATAGATTCCATTACTGTGTTGGGACAAAACATTTTAACCTAAGATCAGATTGCATCCTTTAGACTACTAATAAAACAACTCCTCTAGAATGCATAAGGAAATCATTATGTGTGATTGTATAGTTTCTCAAATTTGGTATGATACTCCCTCATAGTGCCATTTTGTAAAATTTTGGTGGTTGCTCATGTGAAGTCATCAAAAGCACTAGGGCCAAATCGTTGCAAAAAGAGTTGGAAAAAATCTATCCAACTTGGCTTTGCACGAGCCTTGATGTACCAACATAACCATTGAAGGGCTTCATGTTACAAATGGAAGGATGCAAGTGGGACTTTATTGACATCAAAAGTGTTCGACCCTGTAAATCCATCTAGTCAGATCATCACCATTGAACCGAGGAAAATCAAGCTTCGACCCACGAAAGTTGCTAGAAGAAGAGAACCCAGTTTCTGCAGAAGACTCGTGTTGTCGTCGGCTTGCTCATGGCTAAATGTTGAAGATGGAGGTTGAGAAATGTTTTATCCAGATCTTTGAGTTTGGTCTTGAGGGATGCAAGTTCTTCTTCAATTTTTTTATTTTCTTCTTCATGGGAGACAACCATAAGAAAGGGTTTTTTTTGTTTTTTTCGGGGGGGGATGGGAAAAAAAAACAGAAAGGGTTTTAGTAAAGGAAAATTTTAAGTTGGAAAAACATCGGGTGGGTAATTGGGGTTTGAATAGGTTTTTGACACGTTCTGAGGGATAGGGAAGTAAAAAATGTGAATTTCAGAAGCAGATGAAAGAATAGGAAAATTTGTTAGAGAGGGACAAGGAAGAAGAAATGGGAATTGAACATGGTAGAAAAAATTGAAGGTGATTGGGTAAGAATCGAAAACGTTATGGCCAACCCTAAAAATAGCCAAACTTGGAATTTCGGGCTTCAGGAAGTGGAATTTGGGATAGGGTCCTCAAGGAAGGAAATATGAAGAATGGAATTATGGGCGTTACAGTGAATTTTCAAGGGAAATGGAGCTAAAACAAAGAAGATATGGCAAAAAAATCATATTTTTTTTGGTTTGGTGGAAATGATCTGTGGCGGCTCTAGAAATCTATGCTTTATCAAATGGAAATAGATATGGACCCATGTATGTTTGAATTCAGAAAGTTTCATGGGATTCAATCAACCACTCATGTTGTATAACGACTTGTGTATTGGTGAAGTAACCTCACTCCACGAATCAGGTAAAACTGATAACCGCTTTGCCACAAACGACAACTCTTGGTTTATCTCATGTGTGGAAAACAGTTAATCAGGTAGGGGTCATTTCCCTTTTCACTTGGAAGGTCCTCTCAATGGCCATCTACTTTAGGATTCATGTGGTACTCCTCACAATGAGTTATAGGGATATTCCCAAGTACTTCCCACAGTTAAGTGGATAGGGTTTATTCCCTTGCTCGAATTAATAATACCGATGTAAAGAACAAACACTACTGCAATAATCACAATGGCAGGAAGCACTACAAAATAAAATAAATTGGCAAAAAATCCACCCAGGGAGCCCAAGAAAGTGCTCTGATACCATATGTGAGGAACCTACTACAATAAATAATGAAAATGCACGATATAATGTAAATAACATAACATAGAAGAGATTTTATTAATCATGGGTCACTTCGAGGGGGAAACCTTATTTGGACTTGAAAACCATCACTTTGAAAGTGATCAGGCCTTGAAGAACATCACATTGAACGAACAAAATCAGTAAGAACTTCTTCAAATGATAGAATATTATTAAAGTCAACAAATGTTGAAGATTGAAAGAAAACATAGGACTTTCATTCTGCATAATTTTACATATTTAATGTGTTTTATATGATGGATATGAAATCCATAGTTTCTAGTTTAGAGAAATTGTATTCTGGATCAGATACAGATGATGCTATTTTCAATAAGTATGTGGTTGGTCTCTTAAAGTACCTAGCAACCCTATTGCATTTTATGCTTGTGAATAAGCATATGTTTGAGTACCTTTGAGGTACATTAGAATAGGTTCTTTACTTTGTTTTAACACATAGTATACCTATTATATAGCTTAGAATTAGCTATGTGTATTGCTGCTAGTACTACATTTAAGATGAGTGTATTGTGGTTAGTATTTTAGAAGCAATGTGTATGTTAAAGAGTACTACATTATAAAAAGGTGTTTTGCAGATAGTACCACCTGATGAGGAGTAGTACTACTAGGGTGAAAGAATTGAGCCTAGAATTATTATGTGTTAATATCCAAGTTTATGAAAAAACTATATCTGCTATGATAAAACACATTGAGATGAAGTTTTACTTCATCAAAGTCATTGTCAAGTAAAATACAATTTCAATACATTGCTACTAATGAGTAGATTGTAATTTTTTTGTAATGATTTTATTCAAGTTGCACCTCTTTGTGGCTTCTAATATGAGTATATTGTGGTGGAATGTTGTTTCCAATATAGTTCCTCCCCCTTCGTTTGTGCCATTCCCTCACACATTAACTTCTGGTTCAGAGGATTTGGTCATCAATCAATAATTGTATTTTCAAGATATGTTGCAAAAGGGAAATAACACACCTTATTATGGATTCTAGAAGCTCCCTTCTTATATATTCTAATAGATCCCAACGTTGAAGATAAATCCCTTTTTATCACTCTCATATTTTGGTGTGGATATTTAATGGCTTGTGGGCATGGCTTGTTGATTTATAGAAATGGGTTATCAGCTCTTGCCCACCACTAATGAAGGAAGAGAATTTTAATAACCTTTGTGAAACTTTTTATTTTGTTATTGAATTTGAACTTCAAGAAGATAGGGATTTGGTGGATTCATATTGGGTCCTTGGTTTTTGGGAACCTATGGTTTATGGATGAAGGTATGGACTCCCACCTTTGATCCTCTAATGGATTCATTTGCCTCAGCTCATGTATGGGTCATGGTTTTGAATATGTCCTTTAATTTCTTGAGAAAACCCTCGCTTAAATCCATTAGGAATGCTCTTGGAAAGTTCCACTTTTTCATCCTTGAAACTTTGAATCAATATTATACTACCATTGTAAGTATTTTCCTGGAAATGGATTTTCATAAAGGATTCCTGAGTAAAATAAACCTTAATGGAATAAATTTTGCATAGACCCAAAAGCTTGACTATGAACAAGTTATTTCTAGAGGAAGAGCATGTTTCTAAATAGGGCATCTGATAACTTCTTTCCCAAAAAAAATCACAAATCCACATGGCGGGAGGTTGCACTGAGATCAATTTAATTTATCTACGTAAAATAAACCCCAAATTAATAGTATGCTAAAACATACTCAATATCAGTCCAAGAATAAATTAGTGCGACTCATTTGACTAAGAATTCTATGAAGAACCAAGAACAACACAATTTTCATTCATTCAACAACAAGATTAGAGTTTTCAAGTCCTAATAAAGGAAGAAATCAATTCTAATCTAGCAAGAACCATTTCACGCATGTATGGAAAAAATAATCATCAAGCAATTCTGAAAAAAAAACAAGAAGTTGGGTTGACCTAGTGGGAGGGGAGACAATTTCAAACTCAAAACCATTAGATCCAGGTTAAGAAAATAATGGACAATGGTTGTCAAGAAAAACAAGTCCTCAGTTTTACAACAAATGAAGACAAGGAGTCTCACTATCCTTCATAACCATGTTTTGTTTTTCAAGTTTATTGTGTAATCAATTTGTTTGAATTTACTTACTCATTCCCTTTAGTTTATGAGAGGAGGCTACATAATCACGAGTAAAGTTGTGTATCTCCCTCCCATGGTGCAAGGAGGAGATTAATCTTGTCAGAAAAATTTAGAATTTTGACTCAATGTAAAGAAACAATAATTAAAAGGTAGAACTTCACAACCATTATTGAAAAAAAAAATTTACCCACTTAATAAAGATGTACTTCCACTCAATAGAAAATAAAATATCCATTAAAAATCTAGATCTCAAAAATTAAAACAATCATAATTAACTTATATCAAATATTTAAAAATAATAATATAATAAAATTAAAACAAACATGATCATAGTAAAACATTTAAAATTGTACCCTTAAAATCAACTCAACATATTTAGAAGATTTATTAAACATATGAGGTAAATATTTTAAAATGTGTTGAATAGAGAATAAATAATTTAAAAAAATTAATGCAAGAATAATATATCATTATCTATGGGAAAGAAAATAATCCAATTCATTCGAAAACAAAATAATAACAACCTTTTGAAAATACTATGTAATAAAATAATTAAGCAGAAAACAATAAATCAACACAGTTACAAAAAATAATTTACGAGCAGTGAGTAGGGCTATTTTCAATATATGTTGCAAAAGGGAAACGAAAAGCCTTATTATGGATTGTAGAAGCTCCCTTCTTATCTATTCTACTAGATCCCAATGTTGAAGAGAAATCCCTTTTCTTTATCACTCCCATCTGTTGGTGTGGAGATTTTATGGCTTGTGGGAATGGCTTCTTGATTTACAGAAATGGGAACTACGAGCTCTTGGACGTCCCTAACCCTTGAGAAAATGTGTTTTTTGTTATTGAATTTCACCTTCAAGAATATAGGGATTTGTTTCTCATATTGGGTCCTTGGTTCTGGGAAAGCTCTGGTTTATGGATTCACTTTCCTTAGCTAATGTATGTGTCATGATTTTGAATATGTCATTTAATTTCATGGGAAAACCCTCCCTTAAATCCACTAGGAAATCTCTTGGAAAGTTCCACTTTTTCATCCTAGAAACTTTGAATCAGTATTATACTACCATTGCAAGGATTTGTCTAGAAATGGATTTTGATAAATACTTTCTAAGTAAAATAAATCTTAATGGAAGAAATATCTCATACCCAAAAAATTGACTATGAATAAGTTATTTTTAGATGAAGAGCATGTTTCGAAATTGGGCATCCAATAATCTCTTTCCCAAAAGGTAATCACAAATCCATGTGGTGGGAGGTTGCAATGAGATCGAATTAATTTATCTATGCAAAACAAACCCCAAGTCAAAATTATGCTAAAGCATACTTATAAACGACCCAAGAAGAAAGTAGTACTAAGGATTCTATAAAGAAGCAAGAACAACAGAATTTTCAGTCATTGAGCAACAAGATTAGAGTTTTCTATTCCTAATAAAGGAAGAATGAAATCCTAATTTAGAAAGAACCATTTCACACATGTATGGAAAAGATAATCCTCAAGGGATTCGGAAAAAAAAGGTGGGTAGACCTAGGGGGAGGGGAGAAAATTTCAAACTCAAAATGGCTAGATCTATGTTAAGAAAAAGAATGGACAATGGTAAGTCCTATGTTTTACAACAAATGAGGACAAGGAGTAACACTAGATTCTTCCTAACCATGTTTTGTTTTTCAAGTTAATTGTGAGAGCAGACTAAAGAATTACATGTACACTTGCATTTCTCCCTCCTATGGTGCAAGGAGGAAATTTGACTCAATGTAAAAAAACACTAATTAAAAGGTAGAAATTCCCAACCATTATTGAAATAAAAAATAGTTTACCCACTTAATAAAGATGTTTTTCCAATGAATACACAATAAAATATCACTTATAAACCTAGATATAAAAAATTAAAACAATCATAATTAACTTATATAAAATATTTAAAAATAATAATAAAATAGAATTAATATAAACATGATCATAATAAAACATTTAAAATTGTACCATTCAAAATCAGCTTGCATATTTAGAGGATTAATGAATGAGCCTAAAATTACAAAATAACAAAATTATCTCTCCCTAAGAAAACTATTTATGGAGAAGAAAATAATCCAGTTGGAAAACAATAACATAACAACCTTTTATTACACTGAAAACAATAAATCAACACACTCAAGAAAAATAAATTACCACTCAATAGGGTTATTTACAAGATATGCTGCAAAAGGGAAATGACACACCTTATTATGGATTTTAGAAGCTCCCTTCTTATCTATTCTACTAGATGCCAACCTCAAGAGCAAGCCCATTTTTATGCAAGCCCATTTTTATCACCTCCATCTATTGTTGTGGAGATTTAATGGCTTGTGGGCATGGCTTCTTGATTTATAGAAATGGGATATTGGCTCTTGGACTCCCCTAATGAAGGAAGAGACTTTTAATAACCCTTATGAAAATGTTTTTTTTGTTATTGAATTTGACCTTCAAGAAGATAGGGATTCGATCCTCACATTGGGTCTTTGGTTCCGAGGAAGCTGGATTCCCACCTTTGATCCTGTAATGGAATCACTTGCCTCAGCTCATGTATGGGTCATGATTTTGAATATGTTGTAATGGATTCACTTGCCTCGGCTCATGTATGGGTCATGATTTTGAATATGTTGTTTCATTTCGAGAAAATATGGAAGAGAATCACCTATTCATAGTGGCATATAGGGTTTTTATGTAGCTAGTTGATCTCCTTCTAATAGAAGCAATGCTTTCTACAAGCTCATCTTCTTCTCTTGCATGGATTAAAGCATGTTTTTTCCTCCATAATGGTGCCCAATATAGATCTTTCGCCTTCGCTTGGGCTATTCTCTCACACATTGACTTCTGGTTAGGGGGCATACTTCCCTCAACCATACCAAATAATCCATAAAGAATTATAAATAGAGGGAGGGTTTCCCTAGTCATTAGGGAGATTTTATCTTGGAAACACCTCTTAGTAAAAAAAATTATTACTGTTGTTTTAAGCAATCAAAATGGTAAAAATTGTATAATTTTTATTTCCATGTTATCCATCTAAATAATAATAATAATAATAATAATAATAATAATAATATAATTTTAAGGTCAATGTGTATGAGACCCTGTGTTTGTGGGATAAGGGACCCTAAAAAAAATTATTGTTTCAGGTTTTACTTTATTGATGTGAATTTTCACTATGCACCATTAATTTAGTTTCGGTCAAAGTTTGGAAAAATGAGTAAATCCATTTGGAACTTTAAATCTCATTAGAAAAAATGAACTTTTGTAACAGTGGTGGTTAAATTTAATTATTGTGAAGGACTTGTAAATGACTGTAACTTTTCTTGTTAAGTTTATGACCTTGATGACATAAAACAACAATATAAATATATGGCTATTTAATATTTTTAATTGAATTTAGGTGTAACTTTTCTTGTTAAGTTTATGACCTTGATGACATAAAACAACAATATAAATAGATAGCTATTTAATAATTTTAATTGAATTTAGGTATTGCTCATTTAAGGTTATTAGATGAACTTTTACTCATCCCTAAGGGGACAAGTGGCCAAATGGGGAACATGTAGTTACTAGCCAAGAAAATTCATAGAAAAATATAATAAATAGGCATACGGGGGGTAAAATCCCAACCCTTGAGAGAGGAGAGCTTCCAAGCTTTGTTAGAAATTGAGCTTAAGGATTTGTTCGAAATCGAGCTTCCAAGATTTGCATTAAGTGTGAGCTTCCATGATTTTTGTTAAGTAAGAGCTTCCAGGCTTTATGATAAATGTGAGCTATCAGGATCAGGGAAATTTGAGAGCTACTAGGCTCTATAGAAATCGAGCTATCAGGATTTGGCGGTAACTTTCCCCAGTTTATTTGGTGGCACTTGAAGAGAAAGGTTCAACTTGCTCAATTTGAGTTTTGGGAAAATGGTTGGATCCTTGTATAACACTATTGAGTTCAAGATCATAAGGTATTGATTTATTATGTTTCCAATTGTTAAAAGCTTCCCTTTTTCTGTATAATTATTAGCCTACAATTGTAAGGAGGACCACATAATGATTTTTAAATTTTTTATTATGTTTAATGAAATGTATTGGCAAGATCATAAGGTATTGATTGATTATGTTTCCACTTGTTAAAAGCTTCCCTTTTTATGTATAATTATTAGCCTACAACTGTAAGGAGGACCACATGATTTTTAAATGTTTCATTATGTTTAATGAAATGTATCAGCTATCTAATCTAATATATGAATAAATTAGTTTATCAGTTATTGGGGTCATAGCATTGAATTTATTTTTATAAATGCCCCTCGTCCATTGAAGAAGAGACAAGATGCAAAGATGATAGTCCCTCCTCAATTGAAGAGACCGCATGCAAAGATGAGAGTCCCTCTTCCATTGAACCAAGCCGATTATGCAAAAATGATCCCTTCTCCATTGAACCAAGCAGATTATGCAAAGATGTCGATGCGGTTTATCCAGATTCCACTTGGTTTGAAGTCCAATTAGTTTAGCGGTTCATATTTCTTTGCCCTAAATATATATCTTTAAGCTTTAGCCCGATTAGGGTGGAGTAAGGTGGAGAGAGGTCGGGTTAGGAATGGTACCTATTATTATTATTTATTATTTTTAAATAACAAATAAGTATGTTAACCATATATTGTTTATTTTTATCAATCATAACTTTTTTAAGGTGTTGGATTCATGTAAAATGGCCATTTATATATACACTAAATTTGTATATAAAACTCTTTGTTTTATTTGTGAAACAATGGATTCCAAACAAAATTATCAAAATTAATAAACTTAATAATCAAATCTGACCACCCTACTATTTATTGATATTTTTTATTGTTTAAATTAATAAATAAATAATGAAAGTGACTAAATTAAAATATTTAGTGATTGGTTACAAATTTTCATTAGGTTTTGGTTTCAAATGATTAATAGAAACTAATTTTGTGGGGGTAATGGTTACCTCCCTAATAAGGGGGTTTAGGATAGGGTAATGGTTACCTCCCTTATAAGGGGGTTTATGCTTCTTCTTTGCTCGAGCTATGCAAAGACCTAATCCCACCACCATTTCCAGTAAGTCTACTTTATAGGGGAATTCTTGGGTAATATATATAGTTGTAGGCTTGTCACCTATATATTTATTAACTTACTCCCATAAAAATCGTCTTGTCCACTTATTGACTTACTCTCACAAAAATTGGGTTTGTCCACTTAGTAACTTACTCCCATAAAAATTAAGTTTGTCCATTTATTAACTTACTCCCATAAAAATTAATTTTTTATCAAAACTCTCATTAGCCTTCCAATACTAAAAGTCATTTCTACTTTAAGAACCAAAATATGTTTCAAAATGCTTTGGGTTAAGGGGCATGCTTCCCTCAAACATATCAAATACAATTATAGCATAGCCAAATGTGAAGAATCCATAAGGACTTATAATAGAGGGAGGGTTTCAGTAGTCATTAGGCAGAGTTGATCTTGGAAACACATGTTAGTAAAAAAAATTATTAATGTTTTTTTAAGCAATCAAAATGGCCAAAATTGTGTACTTTTTATTTGCTTGTTATCCATCTAAATAATAATAATAATAATAATATAATTTTAAGGCCAATGTGTATGAGACCTTTTGTTTCTCAGATAAGGGACCCTTAAAAAAAAATATTGTTTGAGGTTTTAGTTTATTGATGTGAATTATCACTATAGACCATTAATTTTAGTTTTGGTCAAAGTTTTGAAAAATGAGTAAATCCATTTGGAAATTTAAATCTCATTAGAAAAAATGAACTTTTGTAATAGTACTGGTTAAATTTAATTATTGTGAAGGACTTGTAAAAGACCGTAACTTTTGTTAAGTTTATGACCTTGATGACATAAAACAACAATGTAAATCGATAGCTATTTAATAATTTAAATTGAATTTATGTATTGTTAGAAGCCTTGCTCTTAATTCTCATTTAAGGTTAATATATTAACTCTTAGTCATCCCTAAGGGGACAAGTCGCCAAATGGGCAACAGGTAGTTACTAGCCAAAAAAAGTCATAGAAAACTATAAAAAACATGCATAGGGGAGGGGGGGGAACCCCAACCCTCAAGAGAGGAGAGCTTCCAGGATTTGTTGGAAATTGATCTTATAGGATTTGTTCGAAATTGAGCTTCCAAGATCTGTGTTAAGTGTGAGCTTCCATGATTCTTGTTATGTAAGATCTTCTAGGATTTATGATAAATGTGAGCTATCTGGCTTAGGGAAATTTGAGAGCTACTAGGATCTATAGAAATCAAGATAGCAGGCTCTCACGGTAAATTTCCCTAGTTTATTTGGTGGCACTTGAAGAGAAAGGTTCAACTTGCTTAATTTGAGTTTTACGAAAGGGGTTGGATCCTTGTATGTCACTATTGACTTCTAGATCCTAAGGTATTGATTGATTATTTTTACACTTATTAAAAGATTACCTTTGTGTGTATAATTATTAGCCTACAACTATAAGGAGGACCACATAATCCCTTTTAAATGTTTCAGTATGTTTAATGAATTGTATCGACTATCTGATCTAATATCTGAATAAATTAATTTATCACTTATTGAGGTCATAGCATTGAATTTATTTATGTAAATGTTTCCTCAGTTTATTCCTTGTTATTGAGGGAAAAACATCAGGCTTAAACCTATGGATAAAAGATTCTTTAGAAAGCGCTATTAAATAATGTATAGAAGATAGTTCAATAATCTCGGTTATTGGGTATAGTGAAAACCTAGGTCAAGAACCTTAAGGAAAGTATCAAGAAACTCATTTGTATTCACCCTAATTTTCCAAAAATATAAGTAATTAAGTTTCAAGACCCAAAGTTGAGCTCGAAGAATGGAATATGGCCAAGGCTCGTTTGGTATAAAAAAACAATGCTTTTAAAAATTTTCACTATACATCCTCACTCTAGGAATACTATATAAATGCAAGAAAACAATCCCTCCTCCATTGAAGAGACCAGATGGAAAGATGAAAGTCCCTCCCCCATTGAAGAGACTAGATGCAAAGATGACAGTCCCTCCTCCATTGAACCCATATGCAAAGATACTCCCTCCTCCATTCAACGAAACTGATTATGCAAAAATGGTCCCTCCTCCATTGAACCAAGCAGATTATGCAAAGATGTCGATGTGGTCTATCTACATTCCATAGATTGATTTCCAATCTTATCACAGGTTTTACCCTGCCAGACAACACCGATAGAGTGGATGAAGTCTCACCCCAGATGTTCAAGGGAGAGCTGTCAGAACCACGTTTCCATAGTAAGGAGGAGGTTTTTAGGGCAGCATCTGTTCATCAATTTAACTATCAGATCCAATAGGACCATTCATTAGACATCACATCATTCATAACAGATCTATCATTTCAACTGTAGATCCAATAGATTACATCATGCATTTATTCTATGCAGTAATATTGCATTATTAATTTATAAGAAGAATCATCAAACATTCCTCATTGATATCGCATCACATAAAAATAGAGAAAGACAAAAGACAATAGTGGTTCAACTCAACATCCATCGTATCATATTAGTTTCTGCGCAACAGATCCAAAACAACAGCTGCCTTTGTCTACAGCAATAAAAAGATCAACCCATAAGATCACATACATATACCAGCTTGTCACAATTCACTTAGCTTCTACAACCATTGGATTTATGATCTCCAACCATCCTACAAAGCATAGCCTTCAAGACCTTGTTAATGGATTCAACCTGGCCATTAGCTTGTGGACAGTAAGGGGTTGAGTTTTCATGACGATAATCGAACTTGATACTCAGCTTAGCCATCATCTGATTACGGAAATGAGATCCATGATCAGTTACTATGGCTTGTATAACTCCAAACCTAGCTATGACGTGATTAAATAGTAAGAGGGAGAAATTATTAGCATCATCTACATATGTAAGAATTTACTTAGCTCATTTCATGAAAATATTCCACATATACAATAATGTAACCATGCCACCTAATTGAGGTAGACTTGCAATGCATAAAGTCAATCCCCCATTTGGAAAAATTGCTAATGGAAATGATGAGGTATAATGAAGCAGGGTGGGTGCACTTTTTTGGATAGAAATGCTGATAGGGTGGGCACATTTTTTGATAGAAAAGATGACACAGTGGGTATTTTTAACCTCCTGATGACAATATTTAAAAATTGAGGGCCAAAAGTAACCAACGTGAAGGATTTTCTGAGATGTATCCATCCTAGAGAGATGACAACCACAAGCTCGAGAGTGGTATTGATTCATGACTTGTTCATCATCGTCGTCAATAATACATCGTTGTTGATGTATTTGTAACTTCGAAATGTATTCAATTGTATATCTTATGTATTGTACCCCGATGTTTATTCTCGGAAGTATCTATAATGTAATTGAGTCATGTCATGCCCCGATGTTTCGATCAGGAGATTCAATAATGTAAACAATTCATGTAAACTCATTGAGGTTAACCCTCCATTGTAAGTTGGGGAAATAGTCCCCACAATTGAGTCAAGGTGAACCCTCCTTGTTGATCGGAGGGCAAAGTCCCCATAGTTGTGGGTCACTAGGGTTATTAGACTCTCCTAGAGAATTCTGCCCTGGTAAGTAATTGTTAAGTGAGGCCGAGTTGTTGGAGTAGACATAAAGTGAACATAATAATATAAATAGAAGTGAGGCTCTCCTCATTTCTACACATCAAACACACACTCACTCACTCGGGCACATGAGTGAGAGAGGAGAAGCTCTCTCAAGTGAGAGAGAGAGAGAGAGAGCAGCTGTTGGAGATCATCTTTTCTATCTTTGGGTTTTACTGCTACCATTGGTGTTCATTCTATCTCTAAGGAAGTTGTGGGGTTTTCTCCTTTATGGTTTCCCCAAGAAAAATTCTTTGTGTCTCTTTTCTCTTGTGTTTATTGATGTGCATGTTATTCTCTCAAATAAGATCCTAAGATCATATTGCTTAAGTGATAAAAATCTAACATGGTATCAAAGCTAACCTGAGAAGAAGACACTATGCAGCTGTGGAAGCTAGGGAATCTTAATTTTTATGTCTCTCCCCACAATCCATCAGCAAAATAAGGCTAGGATAACTCTCCACTGAAGGGCGCATCTTTCTGTCGAAGCAGAATTTGATTCCAAGCATTTTTAGTTTTTGGTGCACGAAATTAGGGATTTTTATAGAAGAGGAATTTTTTAGTGAGCCTGGCATAGGATTTCTATCCTCATCAAAATCTAAGTTTAGAGACCTGGGTCGATATTTTTAGTTGGCTGATACTACAGGAAAGTCAAACCCTAGTTTGACCCCTTGCCTGAAAAACCTTAAAATACTGAAACTGATAATTTTGGTAGATTCGCTATATATCAAGCTTGGAGAAGGCTCAAGTGCTAAAAATTTCACAGGTCGAAGACAAATTGCTGATGTACACAGTGTCTATGTTTCAACCTCATATTCTCTATATTCTAGGAGATATGATTCCTCCAATTTAGGGTTCCAACCTCTCCCAGGATTCCTCCCCAAACAGGACACCTGGGGATTGTTACGGAGAAAACTTCATATGGCTTGGGGTGTACCATAACAAACAGAGAAAACGAAGAAATCAATCCCTTCCCAATATGCAAGATAAATAAAACATCTAACACTAAATGATCTCAAAACATACCTTATTCTGGACGGTTGTAGTAGATCCCCGTTGAGCTTTTTCCAATCCTACTTGCATTAGCAATTAACTTCTCAACAAAAGTAAACCAGCACACACACTAACTCACTAGGGTGCATGAGTGAGAGAGGGAAGCTCTCTCAAGTGATAGAGAGAGAGAACAACTGTTGGAGATCATCTTTTCCATCTTTGGGTTTTACTGCTGTCATTGGTGCTCTTTCTATCTCTGAGGAAGTTGCTGGGTTTTATCCTTTATGGTTTACCTAAGGAAATTTATTTATGCCTCTTGTCTCTTTTGTTTATTGTTGTGCATGTTATTCTCTTAGATAAGATCCTAATACCGTATTGCTTAAATGATAAAAGTCTAACAGTCGTCGAAGGATAGAGTCAATACCACACCAGTATAAGGTGTCATTAATAATGAGGTATTAATTAGCATGGTGATGGATCTATTGGTGATTGTCATGGGATAGATTGAGATGAAATATTTGGGTTTGGAGATATATGATCAAATATCCATACCATGTGTCAGTCGTGCTTATCAGGAACAAGAATTCATCTAGAAATGAATCATTGGGATCAACTTCCATGAGAGCACAGGGACGGTCACACATCAACTCCGTGAAGACCATGGACTTCTTGGAAGTGGTATTGGAAAATTCAAGTTCATATTCCTGTAGGATGACAATCCAATGGGAACAATTTCCCCTAGTACCTAAAGGGTGAGAATATAGTACATAGGGTTTTGATATGCAAGCACAGTAGTGGTGTGAAGTAATATGTAGTGACAGAAACACTGCACAACGATGATTGTAACCAAATATAGCTTCTCCACATATGAGTAGTGGGTTTCAGAGTCAAGGAGACTCTTACTCAAATAGCAGATCACATGTTCTTATTCGTTCGTATCTTCCTTCACTAAAACTATTCCAATGGTAGTAGTGGAGGCAACAATGTAAAGAATAAAATCTTTTGAATAATTTTGGGGGTGCAACATAGTTGAGTGTTTTTCTCTTTTTCAAATTATCAAAATCTCCTTTATCTTGATCATCCCACAAAAAGGGAGTGTTCTTTTTCAAGAGATGCATATAGCCATGCATTTTCTCTACAAATTTGCATACAAAATCATGAAGAAATATTTCCTTCCCTTGCAAAATTTGGAGTTCAATAATGTCTGATGGAGGTGGTAAGTCCATGATGACTACAATTGTTAAGGGATATATTTGAATCCAATCCCTAGAAACAACAAAACCAAGTAAGCGTCCAGTCTCAACACAAAAAAGCACTTTTGTGAGCCGAATATGGTAATGATGGTATTGATGGAAAATGTGTCTAAGATGCCCCAAATTATCTTCCTGTTGTTGTGAGTGAGTAGGTAGGTCATCCAGATACAGTTCCACTCTTTGTTTTATATCATGAAAAGAATAAGAAATAGCTCGTTGGAAGGTAGCTCCAACATTATTCAAATCAAAAGCTAGATTCCTATAAGAAAAGGTTCCGCACGGGAAAATAAATGTGGTTTTGTGCCGAACAATAGATAGGATCTCATTCTGATTATAGTCAAAAAATCCATCCACAAAGGAAAGAATGGCACTTACATCATAGTTGTTGATGATCTGATTGATGTGAGGGGTAGGAAAATTGCCTTATGGAAAACCTTTTTTCAGGTCCTAAAAATTTATACAAACCCTTATGGTGCCCTATTTCTTGTTTTTAGGGACAATATTAGACACCAACTCAATTAAATTCATGGGGTACAAAAAACCATATTTTAAAATCTTCTCAACTTCAGCTTTAATGGCTGCATATTTTCTTGGGTGGACCTCGCAAATTTTTTTCCTAATAGGTGTTGTCATTGCGTATGTGTTGATCTCATGTACGATGATAGATGGATAAATCCTGAACATTTCTTTATAAGTATACAAAAAAATATCATGAAATTCCTTTAAAAGAGCTTGGTATTCCTCAATTTTTGTTGCCAACCAGTTATGGCCTATGTGGACATGCTCGACAACACCTCGCTTAACCTATATACCCAGGGGAATTGTTTTGGTGATGTTTCATAAATTCTCTTCATAATCAACACCTTCCATTAATGCATGTGTTTGTGGATGCTTGACTATATCAAAACTGATCAGAGAAACAAAAATTGACTCTACTGAATTGGCATTAGGAAGAAATGATGATTTATGAGGAGAGTCTTACCATAAAGATTCATCTACACTCATGATATCCATAATAGACTCATCAAATGGAAAATTCTGTGAGAGATAATCTAAATTCAGGAGAGGGGAATCTATCCAATAGTGCAGTCAATGGTAAGGATCTGATGCTACCGAATGATGATCATCTATGTAAGTATCTAAAATAGAATAAATGGCATCATACAAGGCTTCGTATGGACTCATAGAAGATGATTCCGAAATCTCTTTTCCTTTATACATTCCCCTGGTCGTGGAGGATATCATGTTTACCGTGGTCATTTCTATACTAGGAGGGGCAGTATTGGATGGAAAAACTCCCATGAGTGTAGAATATTTCAACAATACAACCCCTACAGACTGATAGGGAGGAGGTAACTTGCTGAACATAGGAACATTATTCCTTGTGGAACTAGTAATATCAGGTGAGCAATAATCAACATGATATATGGTCACAATTTTTCCTCGATGTGGGAATTGGAGCGTGCAAAAAACCGATGATGCAATAGCCTTCATAGCATAGAATTGATTCCATCTTAGTGGCAAATTGTAATCTAGAGGAGCATTGACCACTTCTACCTAGATAGAAATAGTTTTACCCCCAGCTTGATGGACAACGATGGTAGAAGGTCATGGGGTCGAAAACCTCGCCTATCAAAATATTTTAAGGTGGTTGGTGACTTAATAAGGTTAGGAGAACCAATGTCTATTTAGAAAGACATAGACAAAAAACAAATTCTTGCATCATGTAATATATCTTTAAAGTACTTCCAACGTGGACATAAATTAGGGTGCTTGAGCCAAATATTCAACAAAATTGTAAAATTGAGCAGCTCAAGCACTAGGATTGAAAACTTTTTTAAGGATTGTACTCTTTGGAGGGTGCAATATTGTGTCAAAACTAGGTTTTTCAATAGTGAGAGGACCATTAGAAGGAGGTTGAGGAGAAGGGTTGCCGAGAGGAGTCTTCTCAGTAGAAGAACCTTCAACTTTCTTCTTAGGTGTTTTATCATATGTCTGACTTCTGGTAGTCAAAACAATTGTTTCAGCAAGCATCATATGAATGTCTTCAGTATAGGATGAAGGACCATGCAAAGATGTATGGTTAATCAACTGTTGTTGGGACGGGAAGGGTTCAGTTAACACTACTAGTGTCGGGTTAATTTTTAAAAATTTATTAATGTCTTCACAATAAAGACACTCCTTCATGAAGTGATCATCTCCACGCAAAAAACAAGGATACTTAGCCTTCATCTTAGGTTTGGCATCATTCTCTAAAGTAGATTTTTTGCTACTCTCCTGTTGGTCCCCAAGTTTCTTATTCTTACATTTTCCTTTCTTCTTATTTCCAGGTAATTATGAGGATTTAATTGAATTTACCTCGGTGAAAACCGCAGCAGTAGAAGAGGTTGTGGTTGAAGCACTATTTGGTTTATCGGGCTTCATTGTAGATGAAGGTTGGATTGTACCAACAACAAAATCCACAGGAGTCTCTGCAGGGGGCTTAGTAGGATCAGTGCTGGGACAAGGAGCATCAGGAATTAAATCATATAAAGTTATAAAATTGGAATAGACTAAGTATAAATATTGGGCCCAACTAATATCTTGCTCTTCTGTGATAGTATCACCCATTGCCACATCTCAGGCAAGACGAGGCAACAAAGACTTTGTGAACCAGTCAACCAAGAGTTGATCTGGAATGGGAGCCTTGATTAACCTTCAGTGCCTCCTCCCCTCATGAATGTGATCTAATATGTGAGTAGAGGTATTTTGTTGAAGAGAGGTCAAGACATTTGTATCAATTTCATACCAAATAGGTAACTGGAAATGAGTAAGAAACATTGTTTTTAATGAATTGAAATCCACAAATGAGTGTTGTGGGAGTTCGCTATACCATTTTTTGGTCTTGTCGGTTAATGTTCTCTGGAAGATTCTCAATTAGATAGAATCATCCATAAGGGAGTTAGATGAACACCACAAATGGAAGGTCATCACATGGTTTTTGGTATCCTCTCCCTGCTTTCCATCAAACTTTGTAATGTCTAAGGAAAGTTTGGCTGGGATGGTAGGCCAAAATGGATCATGTTGAATGGGGTCATTTATTAAGTTCGACAAGACCGGAAAACACGATGTAGCCAAGAATCAGATTTGTTGGTTGGGTTGTGCATAGTTGTAATACTTATAAGGTAAGGCTACCTCGGTAGGACCAAAGGTATATTGAGTTTTCTCATAAAACCCACCAAATTGTTGATAGTTAGGAGCATTTTGACCTATAAAAGGTGGTTACACCTAGTTAAGTCTGGCTTAAGGTCCATAAGTAGGTTAATCCCATTGATTGGTGACTCCTCTAGAATAAGGGACATATAAGGCATTATTGTAGTGTTCCCTGCTAAGGTATTTATTACCAATGTTAGGTTGTCGATGAGGGACCCAAGATGATGTAGGAGGCTTCTAAGCAAGTCCAATAGGACCAAGACGAGTATGACCACTAGGTTGAACAATTGGAGGAAGAGGAGTGGCAATTATAGACATCATAGGTGCAGGTGGAGGAGTGGATAGAGCCACACTATAAGGAATATTCAATGGCATACCTAAAATATCACTAGGTAAAAGGTAGGGAAAGGGTCTTATAGAGTTTTGGGTCAACTCCATAGCTGACACATTCACGGTAGTAGTGGTACCGAGCTGAGAGATAGATTGAGCAAGGGAATTTTGAAAAAATGGAGCATTAGGTCCAAATATAGGAGCTATTATTTCATCAGGATAAAATTGATTAAGCCCATCTTCAGAAGGAGTTCATACAACAAAGGATGTGCTTCGAGAGGACGGTTTCTCCACTAGTGGTTGTCTAGATAGGTCTGTCCCAGGAGCATTGGGAAGAGGATATTCAAATACTTCCTCTTTAATTGGAATTCCTTCCAATTCAGGCATAGAAGTGCTAGCTGCCTCAAATTTGTTCTCCATGTCTCTTTCTATGGGAGGGTGAGCCAGAGGATTCAAACGAATTTAGGGTGATAACCCTTGTAACTGATGGGACCTCCTCCATGGGAAATCAACCAGTTTGCAAAAATCAAACTGATCTCAGAGATAAAAAAACCTATCTAGTCAAGAGAATCAAATGCTACTCAAAATAAAGCAACAATCAGAACTTGTGATAGGACTGGTAAAAAGTCAGGATCCTCACAGGATTGTCAAACCACCACAACTCACGATATACCGTAGGGTCCAATAGTGAAACATGACAAGGAGGATTGGGAACGTACCCTTTTTTGAACACTCAAATACCTAGAAGGCATGTGCATAGTAATCTCCCTGAGTGTTGTTCTTGGTGTATTGCGGTGATAGGACGGTCAAAGGGCTATGCTCAGATGGTATCAGGATCCCTATAAATGTCTCCCTATATACACAAGGTGTGTGGGAGATCCACTCCAAATTAATGTTGTCTAATGCACAACCGTTAGAAAGGGGAATTCCGATATACAACTGAGCACATGAAGTACCTTTATATGTACCTCAAGGGTATGTGAAAGGTTGTTCGATATACCAATGGTACATGGAAGAACCGCACGATCTATGGAATTCAGTGTAGGAAAATAATGACAAATTCTACACCTAAAGACATCGAAACATGTCTCTAACCTATCACACTTTTCTACAAATTTTAACCTAAATATAATGCTTCATTTTATCTTTCATGATTAGGCCAATGCATGAGATGATTACATAAAAGTAAAACCATTCAAAATGCTTATGCAAATATTTTTCCTTCACTTACTTGAAATGAAGTACTAAAGGAAGAGATAGAGGTTCAGTTCCTACTTATCTAAAATGACTAAATCCCAAGCAAACAAACATAGAACTATATATTCAAACCTATTTCAAGCACATCTTGACTTCAAAAAAAATAATTTTGAAAAGGAAAATGACAAGAACTCTTTCTAAAAGAAAGACTATGATGACTACTCAACACACCATATTTTACAAACTTCTTCAAAATGGAAATAAGATGCACACAACACACTTTTTGTTTTTGTTTGAGAGTAAGAACACTTGGGAAAAAACCAGAATCTAAACACTTGAGTGTTTATAAGACCAATCAAGTCTCTACCAATTCATACCTAAGCTTGACCTAGACCTTTCTCTCAATATTTCAAAAATAAAATGGAAACAACCTCAAATTAAACTATGAAGAAACTAAAGGCAAATCTATTTTCTTTCAAGTTGATCACACAACTTTCAAAGATCTAGATCTACACTTTCTTTTCAAATTTCTTCATCAACCAAAATGAGAACTACAAGAAGTTCATAAGCCAATTCAACTAGTTCTTGGAGTTCTAACCTATCCAAGATTAAATCAGTTTCTGGATTTCAATTCAGAAATGAAACTACCAGAAACAAGCCAGAACAATCTCAAAAAACAAAAATATAAAATTCATGCTTGGAAATTACACTGAGACTAAAAACCCTATCTGGAACCACTACTTGAAGGTATAGTACAGAGCATTAGTGCTCCAACGCCGCCTTTTTATAACAGGAATAGAGTGGTGGTACTGCTCTTTTTCCAATGGATTTTTGTGGTGGCACCGCTTGTTTCCTATGTAGAAATTGTGGTGGAGACACTTAGTAAACTACCGAGGTGTGGTGACACTTGAAAATTCCAAAAAAAGACACAAGGAAAAAAAATATTAGTGTTCAATTTAATGGCATCAAATGATAATTAAAATCAAGGAAATAAAGCATATGTGGTAGACCTGGGCAGATTAAAGTTGATCTGATCAATCTCAAATCAAATCCAACGAAAGAACTAGTAGATCTGATCAATGAAGAAATTGATGTTTGAAGAAAGGAAAGAACCAACGATAACTAGAAGTCTGAATACTCTCCCCGATGGAGTCACCATATTTTTTATTGGAAATACTCACCTTCTGTGGTCAAAAGTTGTTTCCCTGGCCTAAAATACTCTAAGATATAAGAAATGAGTCATAACAATGAAAACACTTCCCCTAAGATTGATAAAGGCTTGGAATGGATTCTTTTACCTTTCATCAATGTAATGTGCCAGTTCTTTGGAATTGTATATATCCACAAATTCACCTGCATGAAACACACAACCAAAGCACATACAAGAGCAAAGTAACAAATACAATCTCTAATCCTATGTTGATGACTAAGGCACTCAATAATGAAACAAGTCACTCAATACATAATACGATTCATGGGAAATGAACTTTCAATGCATTAATAAAATAAGAGAAAGAAATTACAACAAAGATCCTTAGTGTTGAGAAGCTGTCTCTTCTCAAGAAAAAACTTTCCTCCAAAGATTGAAACTTCTCCACCTAGTGCTCACTCTCCTTGGCTAAATTTGTTTAGAGTTTTGTTTTTGTACCATCATATTCCTCCCTTTACCCATGAAGGTGAGCCAATACATAGCCATGGGAGGATAGGGATGGTTGAGATTCTCATGGGTGAGGTGGAAGGGAGATCCTACAAGGATGGATCTCGAGCCCAGGTCGTCCAAGAGTCTAGGGATGAGGTTTCCATGAATACAAGGTTTGATAAGATTCATGAAATTGTTAGAAGAACAATCCAATGCCTTAGTACCTTAGTTGAAATCCTTAGTCAATTTTATTGCATTTTGCATTAATACATTATGGTTTTGGACTTAGGGTGCTTAGTTGGACCAATAACCACTCAAATCGGTGCATTCACACCCACATGAGTACTCCAGCTCAGTAAACCAGCCACATGTGTTCCATGATCATTTCCGGTCCACTCCATTCATTGAATGTGGACATCTTGGTTGACTAGGAGTGCTAGAGGTGGATTTTGTCCAATTTTGGGTTGATTTGGTGCATTTAATGCCACCTAGAGACTCTCACTCACCCATATTTCAACACCCATGCATTCCAACATGTAATTATTGCCCCGTGTTACCTCAACCACATCCGCATAGCAATTTGTGTCCATTTGGGCTGCTTTGGAGCGTGATTGGCCCATCTATGGGGGGGTTGATGCCAATTTGGCAATTTTCACTTATACAATGACATTGGGATTCCAAATACTCACAAACACTTTTGCTGTAATATAAACCTGCTACTAACATGTATTTATGTTAGAAATTCAAAATATAACTTGTTTCTGTTCATATTGCATGTGTAAATTGCATCTCATTTAATGGTTTTTTCTTGGTTTTGCACCAAGTTTGATTTGTGAGTTTCTCTAAGGCACCTAGATATTCTCGTGGGTCAAATTTCTCACATGGTATCAAAGAGATGAGTGGATTTTATTGATTTGTAGATCAATCCAGAGCATTTTGACCTACATTTTTAGAGAAATTCTAGATTAAAATTGAGTTCGTTTTACAGGACATTCGGAAATTTCATCATTGTTAGCGTAGGAAGAAATGGAAGCTATCCACATATTGACAACACCTTTCAACTTATTCGATTGGAAGGAAGAGATGGTGATTCAATTGAGGGCCAAAGGTCTCTACAGAGTTACAATGGGTACTGAGTTGGAGCCAAATTTTGTTGTAGATAAAGCCAAGTACTTCAACAGATTGGATGAAGCATATGGATTGTTATGTCTGAGTATCTCAAGAGAGATATTGTTCCACATAGATAGTTTAACCACTCCCAATGAATTCTAGTTAAAACTAGAGACATTATTTGGGAAAATCAATGAACTAAGAGGACACCATCTTGAGAATGAGCTCATCGGCCTGATCCCAATGCCCTTTGACACTATCCAGGACTTCTTTACCAAGTTTAAGTCACTTTTTTTGTAGTTGAAGCAATGTGGCATTGAGAAGAAAGAGAACGACTTGATTTTTTACATCCTTTGAAGTTGGGTCCAAAATTCTTAGTATTTGTCATCACATTTCAATTTGGCAAGTTAACACTTTGAAACTTCCAAATGGCAAGTCTAGATAGCTTCATGGATTCACTCACTCAGGAGCAAGACAAGCTAGTCCAATTGGGAAACATCAAGGGTAAGGATCAAGCTTTTTCCATTTGAGTTTTGAATTCCTTAAAGGGAAATCCCAAGGATAATAATTCGAAGCTACCAGAGAAAAAGAAACCAGAAAAAACCCAAATCCAGTGATGGGGGTTTGGATCCTCCCAAAAAGAAGGAAAATAGAGGAAAAGAGAAGACCAAATGCACCTATTTCCACAATGAATGGAATCCAGAGATCTCATGCATTAAAAAAACCATTAACTAGATGGTGCAGGTGCTAGAAAAGAATAGCATTCCAGTCCCGGATAGCGCAAGGAACAAGGATGGCACTTCCAGTTTACATGGCAAGGAGAAATGTCATGCTTTGGTAGTAGGTACCTCTAATTCCTCATTTTTTTATCAATGATTTGGGGGCATATAGACACATGGTATCCATAAGAGAGATCCTCTCCTCCACGCATTCAAATGCTGTCCCAGTAGTTTGAATGGGGGATGATTCATAAATCCATGTTAGAATAATCAACCCATAGTTACCCACCTTAGACATTAATTAATTAATTTTTGTCTTATTACCTAGTCTCCTATATTCCACTCTATTCTAGTTGACTTCTACATGACATAAAAGTCAACACTTGCTAAAAATGAGTCATGGATCACTTGGGAAACCTCTTGGAAACCATATTTAGCATGCATTCTTTATTCCAGATCCTCCAAAGCGTATATCTACGTTTTCTGTAAAGCTGACTGTTTTATTGAGAATTAAGGCAAAAGGGAAAGCAAGACTAGGTGTAGTTGACTTGTCTTTTCACACATCATACTCCATCCTTTTCTCCTAATAAAAGAATGTATGAGTTGTCTTTCCATCCCTTATTATCTTTCCTACTTGACTTTGCCAATTCGTTAGCATCCTAGTGGATTTGAAAACTGCTTTATGCACCTATGGGGGATTTGACTAGATTTAGTAAGCCTACTTTTTGACTATTTCGAATAGCATCCTTATGCACTCAAATATATCATGTAATTATATATTGTAGTAGCCTATTACTTCACAAGGTTGGCTATTGTACACTTATTAAATACAGATTAGTGTTATGCTCCAATTTCAGTATGCTTTGATGTTAATTTTTGCATGTTGATTAGAAATTTTGTTAGTGTAATTGTTCTATCACTTAGGTTCAATTTACACATGGTATCAGAGCCTTTGTAGATCGATTTCTCTCCTTCCATATTGTTATTGCAGGTTCGGCATCTTGACTGAGAGCATATTCTGCTGACTGAAGCGCACAGTTTCTGAGCTATGGACCAATCTCAGAAGATCATCTTGACTCCATTTAATTTCTTTGAATGGAAAGCCAAGAGTAAGATATTGTTGAGAGTGAAAGGTGTCTACATGGTTACTATGGAAACTGAGGTAGATCCCAATGCAACTACAAAGAAAATAAAATGGCACAATAGGAGGGATGAGGCCTATGGTCTTTTGTGTCTGAGCATTTCAAGAGACCTCCTCTTCCATATTTATGGATTGACATCACCTAATGAAGTGTGGGAGAAGCTTGTAGATATTTTTGGTAAGACAGATGATATGAGAAGACATCAAATCGAGAATGAGATGATCTCTTTGAGTCCCAACAGCTTCGAATCCTTGCAACTTTATTTTTCCAAGTTTAAAGCCCTTGTTTTGCAGCTAAAATAGTGTGGGATTGAAAAGAAGGAGGAGAAACTAGTTTTGGCCATACTCTCGAAGCTTGGCCCTAACTCTTTATTGTTTTTTTCGACCTTCCATGCCACCATGTTGACAGCTCGACCCTAGAAGATGCCTAAGCTTGCAGTGTTCATGGAATCCCTCACACAGGAACAAGATGAGTTGGTGATGATGGGCACCATCAAAGCTTCCAAAGACCAAGCTCCAGCTACTGGAGATTCAAGGGTGGATTCAAAAATCAAGAAAAAATATAAAAATCCACCTGAGAAAAAGAGAGACAAGAACAAGCCTCAAGAGGATCCCCAAGGCTCTAAGAAGAACTTCCAGAAGAAGAAGAACGAAGGAAAAATGAGCAAGTGTGTATACTGTAGTAAGGGATATCATCCTGAAAGCTCTTGTATGAATAAAAAAATTGACATGTTGACCCACCTCCTAGAGAAGAATAACATATCCCTTCCTGATTGCTCAAAGAAGAGGGAAGGAGGATCAAATTCAGAGGAGAGAGAGAGAGAGAGAGAGAGAGAGAGAGTACATGATTTGGTTGCTGGCACATCAAGCTCACCTAGCTTCATCATAGACTTTCGAGATTCTAGACATATGGTTTCAAAAAAAGAGGCATTCTCCTCTCTTGACATGTCGAAAGGTCTACCAATAGTTTTGGGAGATGACTCTCTCATTGACAGTTTGGGAAAAGGAAGGATTGATCTTGACCATGGTAAGTTCAATAATGTGTTGTATGTTATAGGTCTTGCCTCTAATCTCTTGTCAGTGTATCAGATGACTCACACAGGGTCCCCAAAGAAGGTCATATTCTCCCCTGATGATGTTGAAATCATAGATATTTCGAATGGTAAAGTCATATAAAAAGGTGTTGTTGATCACACTTCGAAGGTATACATGTTTTCCCATTTTCTACCCTACTCAAACCCCTCTGCTCTTCCGATTCATGCTAATGAGGAAAGAAAGCTTTGGCATGAAATATTTGGCCATCTTAACTACAAGTACCTTTCTGATTTGAGTGAAAAATATATGTTCATAGGGTTACCAAAGATCAAGTTTTCCAAGGGAGTCTGTCAAGGTTGTATCCTAGGAAAACACCCAGAGCATAAATTTGAGAGAGCTAGTCATGGGAGAACCTATGCACCTCTTGAGTTGATCCATAGTGACATTGTTGGCCCATTTCCTCATATTTCCATGAGTCAAGACAAATATCCTCTGACATTCATAGATGACTTTTCCAGGTATTGTTGGGTTTACTTCCTAAAGCATAAGTCTAAAGTTTTTTATCTCTTCAAAGTCTTTAAGGCCTTGGTTGAAAAGCAGTCTGGGAGGAGACTCAAGATCCTTAGATCTAACAATGGTGGTGAGTATGTCAAGTCTGAGTTCATTCAGTATTGTAAATATGTAGGTATTCAGATGCAGCATGCGATCCCTTACACACCACAACAAAATTGTGTTGCTAAGAGAAAGAACAGGTCACTGAAGGAGATGGCAACTTGTATGATGGAGGCTAAGACTTTGCCACCAAATTTTTGCGCCGAGGCTATAATCTGTTCATCCTACATCCAAAATAGGGTGCCTCATAAGCATCTTGATGGTATGACTCCTTTTGCATCTTGGAGTGGGCACAAGCCAGATGTGACCCATTTCAGGATTTTTCGCTCAAAGGCTTGGGCTAGAATTCCAACTGAAAAGAGAAAGGATTTGCAGCCCCAAAGCCAAGAGTGCCTATTTGTTAAGTATTATAAATATTCAAAAGGGTACAAGCTGATAAACTTGAGCACTAACAAATATTTCATTGAAATAAGTGTTCAGTTCCAAGAAGATCCTTTAGTAGCAGTTGAAGTTGGAGAGTTTTCTTCACCACCAGATCCATTGATTGTAAGTGGAGAGACTAATAAGTTTGCTGATTCTGATATTTCTGATACTGATGATTTTATTATATATCCTAATAGTCCTGCAAGAAAAAAATGGGTATAAAATACTATTTATGCAGCTGGGGAACTAGCTGGAAATCCTAGTGACACTAGGAGGCCTGGATCTCGCTTTGAGAGTGCCCTGTGTATGAAAGATCCCTTACTTGCTGAGAAGTGCTATCTAATGGTTGAATCATATCCATAGACATATTAAGATGTAGCACATGATCCAAGATGGAAAACATCCATGAAAGAAGAATTCAGCTTGCTCCAGAAGAACAACACTTGGGAACTGGTTGATCTTCCCCCAGGGAGGAAGCTAGTTCAATGTAAGTGGGTTTTCAAAACTAAGTTTGATACTGATGGTTCACCTTTGAAATATAAGGAAATATTTGTAGCTAAGGGCTACTCACAAGTACATTGTATCGACTACAATGAAACCTTTGCACCAGCGGCAAAGATGGACTCCATAAGGCTAGCTTTAGCCATTGCAGCTTTGAAGTAGTGGGAGGTACATCACATGGATGTGAAGTGTGCTTTCCTAAATGGATATCTCAATGAATATATTTACATGCATCAACCTCAAGGGTTTGTATATAATCCATATTTTGTGTGCAGGTTAAAGAAATCATTGTATGGGCTCAAGCAAGCCCCCAGGGCTTGGTATGCCAAGATTGATGGCTTTCTGTTGTCCTTGAGTTTTGTTCGATGCAAGTATGATCCTAATATTTATTTGAAGCTGATTCATGGTTATTTGATTATTATTTTCTTGTATGTGGATGACCTTCTGATTATAGGAAGTTCAAAGAAAGAGATTGCATCCTTGAAGGATGCAATGAACCATGCATTTTCGATGACTGATTTGGGATTGTTGAGGCAATTATTGGGTCTCAAAATTACTCAATCCCAACATGGAATCAAAGTACATCAGTCCAAGTATGCCTTATATTTTTTGAACAAGTTTAACATGAAATATTGTAAGCTAAGCAAGACTCCCTTCCTTTCACGAGTTAAGCTTGAAGAAGCAGGTTCTTCTGCTATGGTAAATAATACATTGTATAGACAGTTGATTGGGTGTTTTCTTTACCTTACACACACTTGACCTGATATATATTATGCAGTTAGTGTGGCTTCAAGATACATGGATCAGCCTCATGAGATCCATTGGAGAGAAGCCAAAAGGATCCTTAACTTTGTTCAAGGAACAAGAACTCATGGGCTCTTCTACAGAGATAAATCTGATCTTGATTTGATTGGGTTTACTGACAGTGATTGGGTAGGTGACAACATAGATAGAAATTCAACATCAATATATTTGTTCATGATTGCAAAAGGACCAATAAACTGGTCAAGCAATAAGCAGAGTGCCATAGCACTCTCATCTATAGAAGCAGAGTATAGAGGAGTTGTAAATGCAAGAACTCAATGTTTATAGTTGCAGGGAATACTTGTAGAATGTGGCTTCGAATCATAGTTTTCAACTATTATATATTGTGATAATTAGAGCACCATTTGAATATGCAATGATCTAGTTCAAAGAGAGTGAACCAAACACATTGATATCCATATGGACTACATCAGACAGCTTGTGCATGATGGCACCATTCATCTACTCTTCTGTGCATCTTCAGAACAAGTAGCAGACATCTTCACCAAAGTTTTTCATGACAAAACATTCAGAAATCTCAAATCACTACTAGGGATTACTGATCATGCTATGAAGCATGATTGATGACAATATTTTCAAATTTTGTTTTACTGTACATGTTTAAGGGAGAATTTCCCCACTGGGTTTTTGTCTCTTTCCTTGGTTGAATGGACAAGTAGTATGTAAAGGGTGACTAAGCCTTGTTCCTAGGCCCTATAGTTTTATGATATTTACTCCTAAATTCAGGATTAAGGGGGGGTGTTAGAATAATCAACCCATAGTTACCTACCTTAGACATTAACTAATTCATTTTTTTCTTATTACCTAGTCTCTTATATTCCACTCTATGCTAGTTTCCTTCTACGTGTCATAGAAGTCAACACTTGTTAAAAATGAGTCATGGAGTGCTTGGGAAACCTCATGGAAACCATATTTAGCATGTCTTCTTTATTCTAGATCCTCCAAAGTGCATATCTTCTTTTTCTGTAAAGCTGCCTATTTTATTGAGAATTACGGCAAAAGAGAAAGCAAGACTAGGTGTAGTTGACTTGTTTTTTTCCTGCATCATCCACCATCATTTTCTCCCAATAAAAGCATGTATGAGTTTTATTTCCATCCCTTATTATCTTTCCTACTTAAATTTTCCAATCCGTGGGCATCCTAGTGGATTTGGAAACTGCTTTATGCACCTATGGGGGATTTTACTAGATTTAGTAAGCCTACTTTTTTACTATTTCGAAGGGCATCCTTATGCATTCGAATCTCTCATGTAATTATATATTGCAGCAGCCTATTACTTCACAAGGTTGGATATTGTACACTTATTCAATAAATATTAGTGTTATGCTCCAATTTCAGTCTCCTTTGATGTTAATTTTTGCATGTTGATTAGCAATTTTGTGAGTGTAATTGCTCGATCACTTGGGTTCAATTTCCACAATCCATACCAATGGGATTGGTAGGATTGAATTAGAGCATGGTTTCTTCAGTGATGTGTTGTATCTACCATACCTTGCAGAACGTTTGTTGTCAGTATATCAAATGACCCATAGAAGAGAGGTGAAGAGAGTGATCTTCACTCCAAACATGGTAGAGATTGCAAAAATATCATCAAACCAAGTCATTGCAATTGGGTATGTATACCACCATGAGAGGATTTACAAGTTTTCGAATTTCCTCCCCACTTCCAATGACCAATATATTCTCTCACATGCCAATGATATTTCCAAGATATGGCATGAGAGGTTTGGTCACATGAACTACAAGTACCTCCAAGAACTACACAGAGATGAGATGGTGGAATGACTTCCACAAATCAAATCATCAAATGGGGCATGCATTGGATGTGTAGTTGGGAAGAATCTAGAGCGAAGCCATGCAAAGGGGATGGCAAGGAGAGCCACACAACCACTTGGGTTGGTAAAGTCAGATATGATAGGTCCTATTCCCACTCCATCATATGGTGGATCAAGGTATGTACTTACATTTATCGATGATTACTCTAGATTCTGCTAGGTGTACTTCCTCAAATTAAAGTCTGAAGTTTTTGAAAAAATGAATATTTGGAAGGAATTGGTAGAAAATCAGAGTGGGCATAAGATTAAGATCCTTAGGACTGATAATGGGAACGATTATGTGAACAAGAACCTATAGAACCTTTGTGAGGAGTGTTGCATCCAAATACAACTCAACTCCCTTAACACCACAGCAAAATGGTGTGGCAGAGAGGAAGAATAGATCTCTCAAGGAGATGACCATTTTAATTATTGAAGCAAGGGTTCTAAGTCCCAAGATATGGGCTGAGGCCATTAATTGTACTACATACATACAAAATAAATCCTTCCACAAATTAGTAAAAGGAAATACGCCCTATGAGGCATGGTTTAGACATAAACCAAATGTCTCAAATTTCATGATTTTTGGAACTAGAGCATGTGCTCAAATCTCTTCTAAAAAGAGGAAGGACTTGCATCCACAAAACAAGGATTGCATCATCATTGGGTATGGTGAGGATAAAAAAGGTTAAAAACTCTTTGACACTTCCACACTCAAGATATTTGTTGAAAGAAGTGTGCAATTTGAAGAAGAACCAATACCAGATTTTGAGCTTGCACTGGGGGAATGATCTTCTCCTCAACCATTCGATGATGTAAGTGATGATTCATGCTCTAATATGTCTGATAAAAATATGGATGAAGATGATATTTCTTTATATTATTCACCATCAAGGACTAAGTGGGATGAAAAAATCCTACAAGATGCAGGGGAATTGGTTGGCAATCCCCAAGAGCCTAGGAAGACTAGATCTCAAACTAGTAATGCTTCTTTGAAAGTGATAGCGCTCTTGCTGAGCACTGTTATATGATGATTGTATATAATCCACAGACATATCAGAAATCTTGTAATGTCCCAATATGGAAAATAACAATTGGAATAAGAGTTATGTTCTCTCCAAGAGAATGAGACATGGGAATTGGCTCCCCTTCCTCCCAAGAGGAAGCTTATTCAATGCATGTGGATCTTCCAAATGAAAATTGCTGCTGATGGTTCAAATGTTAAATAAAAATAAATATTGGTTTATAAGGGCTACTCTCAAGTAGATGGTGTGTATTATACCGAGACCTTTTGCACCGGTTACAAAGATGGACTCCATAATACTAGGTCTAGCAATTGCAGCTAGTAAGGGTTGGAAAGTGCACCACATGGATGTGAAACGTGCATTATTGCATGGTCAGATACATGAAGGAGATCTATATGCATCCATATGAATTTTTTCAATAGGATCCTTTACTTGTTTTCAGGTTTAATAAATCACTATATGGATTCAAGGAAACCCCCAAGGCTTGGTATGCTAAAATGGATGCTTTCTTGCTCTCTATTGGCTTCACTAGATGAAAATTAGATCCTAATGTATATTTGCAGCAACATGATGGTATTTTTCATGTTATTTTTCTATATTTTGATGACCTTCTAATTAAATGGATTTGCACCACTTCAATTGGTTCAATTAAGTCATCTTTACACAGTGAATTTGCCATAATCGATCTAGGATTGCTAAGGAAATTTTTGCATTTGGAAATTGAGAAAAGTGAAAGGGGAATCATGCTCAGTCAACCATAGTATGATTCATACCAGATAAGTAAGTTTAACAATTCTCCCTTTCTTTGTGACATCAAATTGTTTGAATTTTGTAATTCTCCATTGGTAGATATTATACTCTACAGGAAACTAGTGGGAAGCTTGCTCTATCTTACACATACAAGACCAGATCTATCTTATGTTGTAACTATTGTAGAAATACATATGCACCAGCCACCTGAGCTCTATTGGAATGTTGCAAAAATAATTCTTCAGTATGTCCAGGTTACAAAGAATTTCGGGGTGCACTACTCATCTAGTTCTTCACTCCAACTAGATGGATTTTCTGATTCAGATTGGGCTGGAGATCCCACTAACAAGAAGTCAAATTCAGGTTTTGTATTTATTCTTTTTGAAGGAAAATTTTTTTGGTCAAGTAAGAAATATCACACCATTTCACTCTCATCAGCAATGGCTGAGTACAGGGAAGCAGTGAATGTAGCAACACAGTGTGTTTGGTTACATGGAATTCTTCAGGAATTTGGTGTCACAATTGATTCTCCCACCAACATTTTGGTGGATGATAAAATTTCCATAAAATATATGCTGATCTATTTCAGAGGAAAAAGTAAAATCACATTGATATCCATGTGCACTACATCCGGGGCTTAGTGCATGCAGGGTGATTTCATTGCAGTATTGCCCATCCACCGAGCAAACTATTGACATATTCACAAAGAATTTCACAGAGAATACCTTCACTTACCTTAGATATTTTCTTGGTGTGAGTGATGGATGGTGATTTGCTTCTATTTTGTTGCAGGTTTCAACCCCATGTCCATTCTTTAGGGAAGGTTTTGTCCCATGTGGTTTTCCTTCTTTTCCTTGGTTTATATGGACAAATAAAATTTATGAATTATCTAATTGAGGTGACTTGATCCTTTGTTGCCAACGCCTCCTTCATTATTTGTGTTGTAATAAGTTTTTGTATTAAGGGAGGGTGTTAGAACAGTAATCCAACCCCTTAGTACCTTAGTTTAACTCCTTAGTCAATTTTATTGAATTTTTCATTAATACACTATGGTTTTGGACTTAGGGTGCTTACTTGGACCAATAACTAGTCAAATTGGTGCATTCACACCCATATGAGAACTCTAGATCAGTCAACCAGCCACATTTTCACCCTCATCATTTCTGGTGTGCTTCCATTCATTGAATGTGGACAACTTAGTTGACTAGGAGCGCTAAAGGTGGATTTTTACAAATTTTGGGTTGATTTGGTGCATTGAATACCACCTAGACACTCTCACTCATCCATATTTCCACAACCACACATGAAAAGGTGTAATAATTTCCCCATGTAACCTCATCCACATCCACACAACAATTCGTGGCCTTTTGGGTTGATTTGGAGCATGATTGGCCCACTTAGGGGGGATTGATGCCAATTTGGCAATTTTCACTTGTATAGTAAAATTGGGATTCCAAAGCTTCACAAAAAACTTTTGACGTAATATAAACCTGTTACTAACATGTTTTTATGTTATATAGTCAAACTATAACTTGTTTATGTTCACATTTCATGTGTAAATTGCTTCTTATTTAATGGTTTTTTGTTGGTTTTGCAGTAAATTTGATTTGTTAGTCTTTCTAAGGCTCCTAGATATTTCTTTGGGTCAAATTTATCATATAATATTCTCTTTTTATCTTTTAAACTCAAGCAACTCTCTTTCTCAACTAAGACATAGCGTTACCAATATTACACCGCTCATTGTATTAAGTCATGTGGCAGTGGCACCACTTCTTGTTCATGGAAAACAAGTGTTATGCATTGGGGTAACGCACATTTTCCACAAGGAAATTAGTGCGGTGGTGGAATAAGGAATGAAATCACTGTTCCTAACCCAAATTAAACTTCATAACTTGTTGATTTTAGGCAAGTTTTGATGTTTGGTTGTCATAATATGGTGATGACGAGAAATATGTGTAACAAAAGCTCATGCAATCTGAAAAATTCTCTAAAGAATAGCTCAGCCACTTGTGAAATAGTAAAGGATGTAGTAATAGAAAAGAAATGATCAAATTTATTGAGTCTATCCACCACAAAAAAAATATGAAATCCTTACCAAGAACTTTTAGTAAACCAATGATGAAATCCATGGAAATGCTTTCCCATTTTTGTTTTGGTATAGGAAAGGGATGCAAGAGACCAGCTATATGATTGTTCTCTACTTTGTTTTGTTTTCATGTCGGCAAATCCACATATTTAATAACATCACTCTTCAACCCCTTCCAATAGAATATTTCTCTCAACATTCTATATGTTTTGAAGAAACCAGGGTGGCCTGCTAATGGAGAATCATGAGCACTCTTCAAAAAAAAAACTTCAAGATTGAACCAGGGACCACATAGATTATGTATTTGTAGTAGATTATTAAATCCAACACCTTATACATATCATCATGGTTAGTCCCATCAAAAATTTCACAACAAACTTATGCTTGGCATATTCTACTTCTAATATATCTTTCCAATCTTCTGCAAAATCCATTAGAAAGATAGAGGGTATTCTAGATAAGGAATCTAATACCACATTACTCTTGACCTCAATTACATATTTGAAGTCAAAATAAAATTCTTGAGCCTTACTCACCCACTTTTGTTTCCTTTCATTTAGATAATTTTCAGTGACGAAGTATCTTAGGATATTATGGTCAGTCTTAACCAGAAACTTGTTCCCCACCAAGTATTGTTTAACTTGATCAAAGCATGCATGATGGATAGCATTTCTTTGTCATAAATAGAGTAAAAATTCTCATGTGGATGAAGCTTCCTACTCTCTAAATATATTGGGTGTTTCCCTTTCTTTAGGACTGCTCCAATTCCATCCCTTATTGCATCACACTCCAAGATAAATGGTTTAGAAAAATTCGGTAATGCAAGAATGGGACAACTACTAATTAACTCTTTCATTCTTCAGAAGGAATTTTCATCCTCTTCATGCCACTAGAAAGCATATTTGTTTGTCAAATTAGTGAGAGGTGAAGTGACTTAGGAGAACCTCCTCACAAATTTCACATAGTAGGTACAAATCCAAATCAATCCCCTCAATTCAGTGATATTTTTGGGACATGGCCATTCAATAAGGGATTTTATTTTCTCCAAGTGCACCTTCATACCATCTTGACCAATGATGTGCCCAAAATACAAAATTTCTGTCAAACCAAACTCATATTTTGACAACTTAGAAAACAAAGATTGATCATGGAGAATTTTCAATACAACTTTTACATGATGTAAGTGTTAATTCCATGTCTTACCTTAAATAAGAATATCATGAAATAAAACTAGAAAAAAATTACAAAGTTGCTTGTGGAGCATATTTTTCATGAATGATTGAAATGTGTGAGGAGCATTTGTCAAGCCAAAAGGCATGGAAAGGAACTCAAACCAGTATTTGGTATGTCCTTTTCCCTCATTTGAATTTGATGATAAAAATATAGGTCAATAATTGAGAAGAACTTTGCTTCATGGAGCTCATACCAAATTTTCCATGCATGGTATATCTATTCTTCACTGTATTCTTGTTCAATTCTCTAAAATGATTGCACATTCTCAAGTTTCCATCCTTTTTCTTCACCATAACAACTGAAGAAGCATAATGGATTGAGATAGGTCTTATGAGACCCAATTCCAAGAGTTATTTAATGGAATTCTCAATCATAATATCTAATCCTTTCGGGGTTTCTATAGGGATTCATTTTTATAGGTTGGTTCCCTATCTCTAATTCAATGACATGCTCCACCCCTCTATCAGGTTGCCTACCTAAAGGAAAGTCTCCAGAAACATTATCATACTTACTCAGCAAATGTTCTATCTCCTATGGATGTTTTAAAACCTTTAAGTGAGGCCTGGAAGAGGTGATCAAGCATTCAATATCACATTCAATGTCACCATGCCTCAAGGTAAACCTCATACTGTGAGAGGAAACCACTTGGTCAGGTTAAGTGTGCATTCCTCTCAACAAGGCAGGGTTTCATTTTGAATTTTTGAACTTCATTTCAGGTACTTGATAGTTAATTGTATGATACCCTATATAATATAACCATTAGACTCCCAAAACCACATTCACTACATAGAAACTATTGATAATGGTGTAATTTCCTATAACAACTTGAATCTTTGGAACCCACTTGGCACAATCCATAGAATTGTTACCTAGGATGATGACCATGAAGCCTTCAAAATTTTCAGCATGTATATTTCTCCTGTGCACCGAAGCTACACCTATGAATTTATGAGTGGCTCCTCCATCAACTAGAAATGTAACCTTTTGGCCTTGTATAGTGCTCTTGAATCTAAGGGTGTGAAATCGAGGCACACCTGAGAATATTGAATTTTTTTTTGTTTCTCAGGAGAGGGATACTCTTCTTCTCTTGTATCATATCCCTCTTCTTGGGATGCAATTTGTACTTCTTTCTCCAACTCCTCTTCATCATCTTAAGAAAAGCCTTCAATATAGTGTTCCTTCCCCTTAGCACACCTATGTCCAAGAACGCAAGGCTGCTTCCATGTGAAGCACAATTTATTCCTCTTGAGTTCTTCTTTCTTGTTCCTCCTTATTCTCCTTAAAAAAAGAGTCCCTTTTAAATGGTTTCCTCCATTCTTCGAATCTGGAAGGAAAATTAAGCTTAGCGAGGTACCTAGTCCTGGGAATCACATTCTATAGATCTAAGTTGTCAAGTTTATGGAATCCTTTAAGGTAGTTGGATTATGGGATTTCACCATCACTTTCAAAGGTTCTACCAACACTTCAATGTATAGTAGAACTAAATGATCCATAGACATATAAAAAACCATCACTAAGAGATTTTGAAATTCCAACATATAGGATTCATGGGTCCCAGTTTACTTCAATTGTGCCAATTCTTTGAAACTAAGTTCAGGGTATTTCCTATTGAATCTCTCCACTAATGCCTTGGAAAAATATTCATAGGATGAAATATTATCATGTACCAAGGTATTAATACCATGGACCCACCAATGATTGGCTTCTCCCTCAATATGTAGAATGGCCATTTTTAATGCATCCTCTTCAACCATAGGATTCAATTGGAAATGTGCATATAGTTTTTGTATCCACTCACATTTGGGAAGAGCCATCAAAGGAAGGGATTTATGTGAACCCCTTGTTCTAAAACAATATGCCCAAGATTCTCTACTTCCTTCTTCCCAAAAACACATTTAGACTGTTTTGCACGGAGAAGATGATCACATAAAAGTTGTAGTACAAAATCTAGATGTTGGATATGCTCATCCCATTTTTTACTATAGAGGAGGATGTCATCAAAGATGACGAGATTGAATTTCTGCAAGTAGGGCTGAAATATTTTAACCATCAATTCCTAGAATGTGGAAGGAGTATTCATAATTCCAATGGCATGACCAAAAATTCATAGTGGCCATCATGTGTTTGGAAAGCTGTTTTAGGGATATCATCCTCATGAACCTAAATTTGGTGCCTAGAATGAAGATCCAACTTGGAAAAACAATGAGCACCATGAATCTCATCTAGAAGCTCATCGACAACATGAATTTGAAACTTATCCTTGATTTTTATGTTATTAAGTTCTCTAAATTCAATGCAGAGGCACTGTGACCCATATTTGTTTCAGACAAGAAGAACTAGTGAAGAGAAGGAACTTGTACTAGGATGAATCATACCTTGCTTTGGTGAGTCCTGACAGAGCATATCAATATTCATCTTGTGGTTAAATTGGTAGCGATAGGGCATGATGTTGGGAGGCACGCTTCCTGGAAGGAGAAAAATACGATGGTCCTATGGTATTGAAGGTGGAAATCCCACTAGCTAAAAAAAAATACATATCAATCCAAAATTTGTTTTATATCCAAGGGAGTAGTTGAGACCACTAAAGGTTGCATCTGACGGAAATGTAGCTGAGTGGTGAAACCATGTGAATTCTTCTTAAGCATATGTTACATGCGATCTGAACTCATGATGTTGAGATACCCTGGTTGTAAGCTCTTTAATGTGTGTTTTTTCCCATTAACTAAAAATTGTATCCAAATTTTAGAAAAATACCATAAAATAGGTACAAGTGTGCATAGCCATTGAGCTCCTAAAACCACATCACATCCACCTAAAGGCAAAGCAAAAAATTCAGAGTGCAAGTTATAATCCCCAATAGAGATTCACACACTATGAAACCTCCCTTTTCAAGGTAAGGTGCCCTCAATGGAAATCATGACATCAAATATGGAGCAAGGATAGATAAAAAAATCATCATGTTTGGTGATTCTGGGGTCAATGAAGTTATGAGTGCTACAAGAATCAATTAATATTGTAAGAGGGATCTTTTTTAATAAAAACTTGACCTGCATGGCTTATGGGGTGGTGACTACAGCTAATGCATGGAGAGATATATCTTCCTGGTTATCCTGAGCAAGAGGGTCAACAGGAAGTTCTTGATTGTCACCTCTATCATCTATAGGTTCCTAAACATCATTAGAAATATCAGGTGCGGGAGGATAATCCACATACAAGAGATAGAGATTTTTCTCAGCACATCGATGTCCCTGGGTGAATTTCTCATAACAATTATAACAAATCCATTTTTTCCTATGCTCCCACATCTCAGCTTCACACAAATGCTTAATAGGAGTGGTTCTAGGAGCTGGTGTGATTGGAGGTATTCGAGGAACCATATTTATGAATGGAACAAAAATGGATTTGGAGCGTTCTTGAGCCATGATATTGTAATTTTCCAACTTAGCCAACCTTAGGGATTCCATTATTGTGTTGGGACAAATTTTCTTTACCTAATATAAGATTGCATCCTTCAAACCACTAATAAAACAACTCCTGTAGAATGCATCAGGAAATCATTATGTGTTATTGGATAGTGTTGAGGCCTGGAAATTCGCAGGCAACAACAGCAAGGGATTCTCCCCAGTCAATATTCCCAACTAGCCTGTGACTGTTTGGTGTAGGGAATCCGTCCGGTTTGTGTTCCGGCTACGTAGGTCAAGTAACAAAACTAAAAGGTATTACCGGTTGCAGCCCGGTCCACCATATATGTTTTTGTATTTTGACTTAAAATATGGTATGCAAGTGCCTAATTAAAATCCAGGGTGATAAAGGATGCAAGGAGTAGTCACAAAGTGATGCGCATGTTCTTACCTTTTGTCTTCGAATTCACAAGCATCTAAATTACATACATAGTAATAAAGTAAATCTAACTATCTACCTATCCCCAGGGAGCTAAATTGTAACTTATTAATGAGTAATGTCTATTGTACATGTATTATAAAGAGAAATTGCAGATAGCTGATATTTCTTCCCAAAACACATGAATGATTAAGATATTTAAACAATCAGATAGCCAATTGCTTATTAACAGCATTCATTACTCATGGTGGTAATTTCACAGAATAAACCAAAAATCATTCAAACAAGAACATAGGTCCTAAGAGTTAGAACGATCTGATAGCTAGTGAAGACAAAGCTGAAAAACAAAATAGTTCATCTTCATAGCATAACTTTCGAACATCCCACCAAACTTTCTCCGATAGGCAAACAGTAATTCTTTATTGCAAAAAAAAGTAGTTATTCTTACAATATCTCTTTACTTGTCTAACTGGGAAAAAATTCCCCCTTTCTCTCTAAGTCCTCTATATTTATACAAAAAGAATAAGACTATTGGGCTGCCTACAAATAACTCTTGGGCTTCCCCAACTCTTCACCTCCCAAAATTTTACTTTCACTAAGTGTTTACAAAATGGAAACATATTACAAAAAATGACAAATATTCACAAGGAGAGCCCCGCTTTATTATTTAGAAATTTCTTCCAAGCTGAAGCCTCTGAGGCGATGCCTTCAAACTCAAAAGGTTCCAAAAAATGAATATTTATCTCGAATTTTGCACCCTGGTTCCTAATGGCTTCAATCCTGGATGCACTCAAGCAAAGCTGACCTTCTAATAGCTGCACACTGACTGTAGAATGATCTACCTCATTCCTTAAGGTCTGGCCATCGAGATCCTTAATGTGTTGTAGTCTTCTTTCCTCTTCTTGGTACCTTTTCTGCAAAATTTCCACAAACGGGTTGTGGTCCGGAAAAACATCTATTCTCTGTTCAGCTTCTACTTGGCATCAGTTATAAGTAATCAAAAGTCTTCTAAAGAATTCTGAACATGCTCCTTTTGTATTTCTAACATCCTTCTTGAATTCCTCGACTGTGTTAATGGCAAACTCCAATAAGTCGTAGTCCTGCCTAAGGGCCTGTCGATCTTTCGAGGGAAGCTCTGCAAGAGCTTCTTCACTGTTCTCTATTCTTGCCATCCTTGCTGTCAGGACTTCCAAGATGTCCTGAGATCTCTCAAAAAAATATGAGGAGGTCTCCAAAATCTCCTCCAGCCGACCATCTACTTGCAAAACCCTGCATCTTTCCTCTTCTATGGCCGTCTGCAACTGAAGAATCTTGGATTTCTGTGCCAAAACATGATATTTGAAAGGTTGGAGACTAACTTGTTGTTCTTTGGATGTTTCTAATGCTGTTGTCAGTGAGGTAATCTGCTCTTGAATTTTTTCCCCTTGTTCTTGAGATTGCCTCTCATTCGCCTTGAAGGTGGTCTTTTGCAGCTCTAAATCCTCTATTTTTCCTAGCAGTCATTCCTTCTCTGCCCTCAACTCTTGATATTCTTGTTGTACTTTCTCTAGACACTCCTGGGTAGTCTCCATAGATCTCCTCTTTGCTTGGAGAACCTGAAGTTCATCCTTTGAAGACTTTATCTCCTTTTGCACGTCTTCAAATTTTCTCTTTAACTTATTGTTTTCTTCTCTTTCCTTTCTTAGTGTGTCTTTTAGTTGAGAAGAAGACTTCTTAGACTGCTCCAGATCTGTCATTATTTTATCTACATTGTCCTCTGAAGCATTGATCAATGCAGCCCCTGCTCTAATAGTGAATCCGGGGTCTCTTTCCATTTCATATACAATGGTCGTATCAGTTATCATCTTACCAGACAAGCCCACTGTTTCAACCTTATTCTTAGTTCTTTTTACTATCGTTTTCTTTCTTTATTGTAAAAGATAATATTAAAATCAGGGATCTCTTCCCCTTACTTCTGTTCAAAGGGAACTAGGCTAAGGGTGGGGGCCATAGACTGTCCAGGTGTGCTGGAAACAAGTACTTCAGGGTCTTGAACATCGGGGTTCTCCATGTCTTGGGCCTGAATGTCTGCTATGTCAGAGGCTGACTGTTCTGTCACCTTTGGGTCAGCTTCATCCTCTCTGCCTCCTATTTCTGCAGCTCCTCATCCATCTTCCTTTTTATTTCTTCTTCTTCGATCTTGGCATCTTTTTCTGCTTTTTTGGCTGCCTCTTGTGTAGCTCTTCTTTTCTCTTCCTCTTCTCCCTTCAGCCACCCTTCAGCTTCTTGGGATAACCTTTGAGCTTCTTCATTTATTTTTCTGGTTTCCTCATCGGCCTTTGGTTGCTCATCTTGCCCCTTTCCACCTTTGGTGGTGATTTTATTTTTAAGCCTTTTCCTCAAGGCCGTTATGTTCAATGCACTGCGAAAAATGGACTCTTCTCTGTCCCAGTGGTGAGTGTATTCAAAATGGACATTAGCCTCTTTACAGTGCTCCGCAACCTTGTTGTGGGAGTCATTCCTATGGAAGGGCATCTCCCCAAAGTGAAACTTCTCCAACTCCTCCATGAATTCATCGGCCTTCTTGACTCTAGTAAACTTATAACTCCCCAACCTGAAAGGCAATGGAGGATATGCAGCCTTCTTATGTTCAAATAAAAATCTTCCTATGCCATCTAGGAAGACTTGCCTAACTTCTTCTTTGTGAATTATGTAGTCTGTGGCATACTTATGCAATAGGGAAGGTGCTCTAGACCCTCCAAACATTCTGAAATAGAGCCCATCCTTAGTCAAATAATAATCAGTGTATTCTTAGATCACCTGCAATGCCTCCTCCGATATGCAGTCACATTCTTTTAAGAAAATAAGAGTATATAATGGCATGATAAAATGTTCACAGACCCCCCTGTAGTGACTGTGGTACTTGTGAGCCCACAGTGGCTTGTATGCGGAGTAAACAAGTATCCTTTCCCAGTCCCAGATGCACCTTAGGCCGGGGAAAGGTTGATTGCATAGTATGCAATCAATGAGTATGGAACTCATGTAAAATTCTGACCTTTTTTGGGACACTCCTCCCAAAGTTGAGGCCATGCAGGCCGAAAGGCTATTGGACACAATGTTGGCCCAGTTGAAAACGGTCCCCTGTGTCGCAACATAAAAAATTATCAGCATCCACTCCAATTTGAAACCTTTTCCATGGGTTCTCCCAAAAATTCTATTGAGCATTAAGGCAATGAACCTGTAAGGGGTTCTTAAGCTTGTGGTGTCATATTCTCCCGTCGGCCTGGTTCTAAAGTTTCTTCCAGGCATGAGCATCCTCTTGAGGGTTTTGACGAGGTCCATCCTGTTGTTTCTCAGCCAATATTCAGTTAAATATATTTGTGTTTCTGGCAAGTGGTAGTCCAGGGCTACATATCCAGGGCTATAGGTAGCATAGCCTTGTTTATCAACATTCTCAAGAATCATGGTGGTTACATCTGCCCTAGGTAGAATCCACCCAATCACTTCAGAGCATGGGAAGAGCTTCGGTCTTGTAGCAATATTCATCAATGAAGACCTTTCTATGTTGGCGTATATGCTTTCTTCCTCAAAACCTATATTAGGCACCTCTCGGCGCGTGATCAACCTGTAGATGTCTCCCCACTGATACTCAGGCTCTACACCAGTTATGCATTTGGTGTATTCATAAATGTACTCGATCTTGGTGATGACTTCGACGTTGGGTTCCTCTTAGACCATAGGGGCCTTCTTCTTTTGACGCTTAGACATTTTGAGTTCAGAGGAATCTTCCTGTCACATACAAAATTGTAATTGTTAAGTTATTTCTAGATGAATTGTAGAGATTGAGATAACAATGTAAACGTTTTACCTCATCTGCGTTAAACATGGTGGCAGTAAATCAAACTAAGCAAATATGTTCACACCAATACTCCTGTCTAACACTGAAATTGGCTCAATAAACAAAGCTCGAGTGGGCAACATGGTCTACGTGAAAATGAAGCAACCTTGGGCTCTCTATGGGCACCATCACCACTGCGCTACGCAGAACAACATAGGCACTAGCTCTAGCCACTCAAGGGGTGTTTCAAGAGATATCACTATCTATGTGCCTTCTACGGTCCGTCTTTAGGCGGGGCACTGCCATACTGCCCCAGACCGGTTCGGGTTCGAATTTGACCGTGAACCTGGTCGCTCGAAACAGAGAGACAAAAATGAGGTCTTGGTCTGCTATGGATAACCGAAGCAGAGGAAACCAGTCTGAAAATCCCCAGGGGGGCCATGAAGACCTTCTCCGAACAGCCAAACATAAGATGGGGCAAACTAGTGTAGACAGCGTAAGGACCGTCTGCACCGGTTCCCCCAACCATCGAGTGCAGGGAAAAAGGCCATAATGGCCACGGAAAGGGAACACCCCATGGGAAACAAAAATCCCCTACTAACAATACCAAGACTCGCATCCGCATATATACATGTTACGACGGAAAATGACGTGAAAACCCTAACCGTGGAAATAAACAATTAAAACATCCAGTCGAACAGAATGAGACAACGAGTACAAGAGCCTACCTGGAACTGCTGCACGACTGGTTGGAGAAAAACCATTAATTTTCCACGGTGGAGCCACCTAGGAATGGGGTACTGACAGCGGGGGTCCTGGTTAGCTCGAGGGACAATGACAACGCAGCGACAGTTCAAAATAACAATAAAATAATCAACTGCCCACCACCATATGTATATCCGGTCAACCGTAAGCGGAGGGAGAAAACATCGGGCGGTGAAAACACAAGGATTGGAGATTAGATCAACATTGCCTCCCGTAATGTCGGGTGGTAAAACAATTGGGAAAACCGCCGAGGCGTCAGGGAGAGACCAAACAACAAAAGCATTGGAGCTCGCAAGATTAGACGTCGAGGCAATAGAAGGATAAGGAGCCGCAACAGCGGAAACATAAAAGACATCAAGTTCCACAAACCATCAAAATCGGGGAAAAAACCAACTTAATTACAACTATGGAAAAGTAAACTCAAACCACCGGAAAGACAGCACTTTTCAACGCCACAACGGCGGATGCCGAAAACTCAAAGATCAATGATACGAAAGAGCGGGGTTGAAAAAGTTAATGCAACTATTGGGAGACTTCGTAGTATGCAATCCGCAACTGTGGAAAACATAGAAACAAAATGTTCCGACGGGAATCCAAACAACGGCCGATTGAGACAAAAGTGAATAAAGGCATCGGACAAAAATATCGGAGCTGGTTGCTTATTACATCTCCGCAACGGCAGGAGCGCAAGTGACTAAACTTTCGATTCAAACACTCAAAAATGCATTCGATGGCAAGGTAAAATTAAACAAGTAGTGAAACATTTATGGCATTAGGAACGGTCTTTCTGCAGAATCATCAAACCAAATCAAAAGTCAAACCAAAATAAGCAAAAGGAGGGTCTCGAAATTTTTTTGAATTTTGGGAAAATGTTGTAGCTGCAACAAATAGTTTCTCAAATTTGGTCTGATACTCCCTCATAGTGCCATTTTGTAAAATTTTGTAGGTTGCTCATGGGCAGTCATCAAAAGCACTAGGGCCAAATCGTTGCAAAACGAGTTGGAAAAAATCTATCCAATTTGGATTTGCATGAGCGTTGATGTACCAACATAACCATTGAAGGGCTTCATGTTACAAATGGAAGGATGGAAGTGGGACATTATTGAGATCAAAAGTGTTATGCAGATTGAAATATTGTTCTACCCTGTAAATCCATCTAGTCAAATCATCACCATTGAAGCGAGTAAAATCAAGCTTCGACCCACAAAAGTTTCTAGAAGAAGAGAACCCATTTTCTGCAGAAGACTCATGTTGTCGTCGGCTTGCTCATGGCTAAATGTTGAATATGGAGGCTGACAAATGTTTTATCCAGATCTTCGAGTTTGGTCTTGAGGGATGTAAGTTCTTCTTCAATTTTTTTATTTTCTTCTTCGTGGGTGACAACCATAAGAAAGGGTTTTTTTTTCGGGGGGGGGGGGGGGGGGGGGGATGGGAAAAAAAACAGAAAGGTTTTTAGTAAAGGAAAAATTTGAGTTGGAAAAAAATCGGGTGGGTAATTGGGGTTTGACTAGGTTTTTGACACGTTCCGAGGGATAGGGAAGCAAAAAATGTGAATTTCAGAAGTGGGCAAAAGAATAGGAAAATTTGTTAAAGAGGGACAAGGAAGAAGAAATGGGAATTGAACATGGTAGAAAAATTTGAAGGCGATTGGGTGAGAATTGCAAAAGGTTATGGCCAACCCTAAAAATAACCAAACTTGGAATTTCAGGCTTCAGGAAGTGGAATTTGGGATAGGGTCCTCAAGGAAGGAAATATGAAGAATGGAATTACGGGTGTTACAGTGAATTTTCAAGGGAAATGGAGCTAAAACAAAGAATATATGGCCAAAAATCAGATTTTTTTTGGTTTGGTGGAAATGAACTATGGCGGCTCTAGAAATCTATGCTTTATCAAATGGAAATAGATATGGACCCATGTATGTTCGAATTCTCAAAGTTTCATGGGATTCAATCAACCACCCATGTTGTATAACGACTTGTGTATTGGTGAAGTAACCCTCACTCCATAGATTAGGTAAAACTGATAACCACTTTGCCACAAATGACAACTCTTGGTATACATCACGTGTGGAAAATAGTCAATCTGGTAGGGGTCATTTCCCTTTTCACTTGGAAGGTCCTCTCAATGGCCATCTACTTCAGGATTCCTGTGGTACTCCTCACAATGAGTTATAGGGATATTCCCAAGTACTTCCCATAGTTAGGAGGATAGGGTTTATTCCTTGAACACATATTTCATTAAATTTGGAAATATTCTATTACAAGGACTTCATCCACATTGAGTTTTTTTGTAAATCTCTAAATAAATATTCTATTAAATCTAGAAAAATCAACTCAAAGAACTATTCCATTAAATTTGGAATAATTAATCCAATGAAGTATTTTCTCAATTAATATTTTTTATTTATTTCAAGTAAAACTTTAGTATTCAACCATTCAAAAGGAAATATTACATCTCAAATAGAACTAGTCTAGGATATATTACATCTCAATTAGAACTAGATGGGTTGGACATAAATCCTGATGAGTCTATCAATATTAATAATTTTGTAGATGTTAGAATCTTTGAGACAATGAGATATATTATGTGGGAATAATCCAAATTGAATGAAATTGCACACATAATTTTATACTATAATACTCTAAGACATGCTCTATACTATATTTGAGGTGACCGAAGTACTAAAAAGATTTATATTATAAAACACCATGTATGATCATTGCTTTTATGAAGAGGAGAAAATGACAAGAATTTTGAATATATTGAATTAGAGATAGATGTTGAAACACATTTTTAATGAATTTTAGTCAAACTTTGTATGTCCTCGTGTTCTTTTATTACTAATGATTCAAAGGAACTACAAATAAGTTATTTAAGATATTGATTTTCAAGATTAAGTGTGTATCCAAAGTCACTCATCTATGATAAATGATTCTCCCATTTACCATGATTAATTGAGGAAACTATTTCTTCAATTATAATTTTATCTTTACTTATTTAAAACTTTAGTAGTCAAACATTCAAAAGAAAACGTTGTCTCAATTAGAAGTATAACATGTGTACTGGCCATAAATAATGATGTATGTATGAATATCCATAATTTATTAAATGTTAAGAATGGTGAGACATTGAGATATATTGAAAAGAAATAATCCAAAAAAATTGCAAAAAACTTAATTTTGACATGCTATGTTGCAAGAGGTTTTCTATCTAATATATTCGAGGAAACAAAAAAAAATGAAGTCATTCATGTATGACCCATATTCTCCCAAATTTAGCATGAATATTCTACTCAACACGAATTATCAAGAAATTCTAAAAATTTAGGAAACAAAATGCATCATAGTAGTTTATATGTAGTTTTATTTCAAAATGTATTTATCACATTTATGCACTCATATTCATGCATATAATTAACTAAAATACAATTAAATAACTTTGTGGCTTGTTGACAAATATGGTATGATTTCAATTTATTTTAAAAATATGAATTTGTAAAAATTTATCATTGGACAATGAATTCAAATGCCTTTATAGTTCGAAAAATTCAAAAAATTAACCCATCTATGTATTTCCTCTAATGATATTGAACAATCCACTTAAAACTGATTATGAATTAAATTATTTTTAAGCAATACAAATTTATTTGCAATGCAATTTTATTTTAACATTACATCCCTCAACACTCATTATGAATTAAATTATTTTTAAGAAATAGAAATTTATTTGCAATGCAATTTTATTTTAACATTACATCCCTCATTTATAGATTCATATTAATGCATATTATAGGCAATTCAAAGTCATTGTGCCATATTATTTTAAAATATGTTATACTTATGATTGTAAATAGTAATTGATTTAAGTATACAATTTTATGGAAAGTTTTCGAATGAGAAACCAAATATATTAAATAGTTCAAAATTTTCAATTGAATCAGCTATGATCCATTTCGTATTAATTTAACATGAATAGTCCACTTAGCATTTACTTTCAATTAAATGATTCTAATTTTTTTGGTAAGAATTGCATCATTTTTTCAAAATTTAAATTTCACTTTTATACACGAGTATTAATGCGTATTATAAGTAATTAAAAATAAACAAGTAGCATGTGTTATATTTTATTCACCATGCAATGTTATTAGAAGGAAAGATAACATGAGTTAGATTTCCTTATCAGTGTAATGTATATGATGACAATGTGGTTTTGTTAGATGGAAAGCTAACATTTGTAAGTTAACATGCATTGGCTTTCGTTCA
>LPNX010518189.1:4724-14978 GCA_001517045.1 Pseudotsuga menziesii
ACTCTCAATAGATCATACAAAGCCAAGAACTGAACTACGTTCTTGTGTGGCTCAACAGCCTAATATACATGTTACAAACAGTTACAATCATAACTACCTGTCGGTTCACCGAACCGACACGACTATTAGTTAACAGACTAACTACTGTTTACTCAGCCGACCAACGTAGTCGGTCTCTCGACTTAGTCGGCTGATCGACTAAGTCGGTCCTCGTTCAAGTCGACTTATGTCGACTTGCTCCTTCTACACATACCCATCCAAGTGGATATGGCTTAGGGTGTAACTTTGTTTCCAATTGTAATTTCTTAACAATTTCTTCTGAAATGAGGTTTTCTTGTGATCCACTATCAAAAAGAGTATCATTTTTTGTATTTTTGGAGATTACTCTAATATGAAATAACTCACTCTTTCTTTCATCAATGACAGGTTCACTTCTTGAAACAGAACAAGAAGGAATATTACCTTGAATACTTGTAGCAACCACCTTAGTTTCATCCCCAGAGTCTGACCCCAAATCATGTTGGATTGTTATTGTAGTAGTTTTTTTATTTTCTTTATTCTGAAACTTCTCAGGCTTGAGCTCCATATGAAGTTTCCAACATTTGGAAGCATCATGACCTTTCTTCTGACAATGAGTACAGGTAGGCTTATCTCCTTCCTTCTTCACAATAGTTGTGTGTTTACCTTTTCCCTTACCTTTTGACTTGTTTCCATCATGTTTGAAAGGTTTCTTGGAAAATTTATATTTGGTATTATTCCCTTTGTCTCTATGTGAGTTGCTTGAACACACACCTCATCAACGTTAGTCATATTAAACATCAATATCATATGACGTAAATAACTATGCAATCCTCCTATATATGTGAGAAGATTTTCCTAGGTGTAGAGAGGCATACGAAGTACCAATGTTCTTTTTTGAAATTCTTGTGTGTAATATTGCACACTTTGTCCCTTGCCTTGCCTCAGATTCTTCCAATCCATCATATCTTGTTGAATATACCCTAATGGATAGAATTGTTTTTTTAGTGCTGAAGTGAACTCATACCAAGAGGAGATGATTTTGCCTTTCATGGAAAGATCCTCTTGAGATCTAATCTCCCACCAGATGAGAGTAGCCCCTCCAAGTCGGAGAGAATCCAATTGAATCCTAATGTTATCTTTAGTAAACTTTTGAATCCTACAATAAACTTCAATTTGACGGATCCAATTGTCCAATTTTTCAGCATTAAGCTGTCCATTAGACATAGGTAATTCAAACTTAATATCTAACTTTAATTAAGGCACATTAAAGTCAATTTTTGCTTTTTGCTTTCCAAACGGAGAATGTAAAGAGAGAGAACCATCAAGATAAGATGGAGAATATGGAGGATATTTAGGAGGTTTCTCACCACCTACTTCTTTTTTACCTTCTTCATGAAATGGGCCTCCTTGTTCATCTTTCTTTCAATCTTGATAGAGCTCGTCTACCATCGCTTGCATTCTCATGAAAGCTTTCAGGAAGTCCCATTTAGATGGGATAGAGGAAGCTGCTTCTTCTGCTTTTGGTGAAGACATTTTCCCTCTTCTTGAACTGATATATGGATCAAGCTCTTCAAGTTCTACTTCACCGTGTTGAAGCCTGGATCTTGTTAACATAAATTCACAATGCAATTGTTATCTTGCTCTGATACCAAACTCGATCTGAAATTAATTGAATCTGAAATTTTAGGATCTTTTAACCATTAAAATTCATGTGAATTTATATGTTAAATATTCCTTAAACATGCTTATCAACATAAAATTGAAATGCTTTAAAAACATTCATAAAGCAAATAAATACTACAATGCAAACCAAAATAATAGACACGACTGATAACGGAGTTCACCCCTCTCGGGCTACGTCTTTGGGCGACTTCCAAATGGGAAGGTAGATCTATTAGGTCTTCAAAATATTACAACTTAGTGTTCTCAGAACACTTTAAAGTTTCATCTATCAGAAGCAGAAAATAACAGCACCACTGAACTCCTTCCAAAATCTTGAGAAGAATGAGTATAAATTTTCCTGTATGTGCGTGAGACCTCCTATGACACGAAAAAAGAGATACACTTATGCAAATACAACAAAATAGTATTGATTGTGTACATATTTTGCCTTGGGATGTGCTCCCATTAATGGCCTCTGAATCATGCCTATACTTGTCTCAAAAACTATGCAGACCATATATTCTGTAATACTTGCAAATCTCGCCTTCGCTCGTTAAAAAATATAGGTTTTTATTATGTTAAAAATTAGTTTTTAAGGGTTGCGATCCATGGCCACATTCCCATTTGGGACCTCAAACTACGCCACAAATTTAAAAGCAAAACGTGACATTCCTTACCACGGTTCCAAGAAATGGCACATTGGTAAGAGCGATGTACAAAGGGGCAGAGTTCCTCGGGTCAAACTCGCGATCCTCTCTCCTGGGCACGTTATTTTTTGTAGTGGCATATGTTTATGTTACCACGATATAACATAGCGTTTGCGCTTTGGATAACACAAGGCTTGCGCATATTATATGGTTCCACGTGAAGGAAATTGATAATGTTTGTTGCGAATTATGAGGCTTATAATCAGGTTAATGTGGCACATTCGAACTATGATAAGGACTTGTTATAATGGTTAATGTAACAAGGATATGGTTTATGGTTTTACATATGATGATGTACCTACCGAGGGGGCCCCTCGATGTTGGCATGGGGTTGAGGGCTAAGCCCTCGACCACCCCCCTTTTGACAATGTCATGTTATTTTTATAAATGGAGTACATGGTGACCTTAGTGAGGTCTTGGGTTCAATTCCCATAACTCCAACCAATAAATTCAACTTAACCATTTTTTTACCATTTTAATCTTCATTGTCGAAACTTCAACTGCTGACAAATTCTTCATCTAGAGGTTGTTTCACCTTAAACGAACGTCGCTAGAAAGCTGTTGACGAGCTCTTTCATCCTGTAAGATTTTATTTTCACTTTGAAGACTTTACCTTAGATCTAATTTGAGATGATCCACCTGGATCACTTTATAAGAGTGCACTATTAAATCCTTTGTGTTTAAACCAAGGACCACAGCTTCTTTGAAATCATCTCTATAATAGGCCTCCAAGGAAGGATTTTATTTTACCAAGGAAATAGACAAGTCATCCTTCTTCACTGGACCATCAAGCTCTCTAACTTACATCTATAGTTCACCAAATGCCTCAAAATCATGAATATGATTTGTGGTTCTTCATGTCAGTATCTTTTTATTCCAAACAATTCTAGAGAAAGACAAGGATAAGTCCCTCGCAAATTTTCCATATGCATGGCACCTATTACACATAAAGGGAATGGAAATATAATCCAAGACTTGTACATGAGAAATGGAACCCATAGATATGGTTAAGTATTCAAACACACCCTCATGGATATCAATGCCCACTTAAATTTTTGTCTTTTTGATCCAGATGGGTATAAATGGCCACCCACATATTCCACTGGCTCAAAACAATTTTTAATTTTGGCAATTTTCTTGTAATTTTCTATGGATTTTTACATCCCAAAATTTTGGGGTTGTTTTTAGGTCTTGAATGATGTTTTTTGGCGATTACGGGGGCCTAAATGGTTCTCATGGCATGAATTTGTTTCCATACAAATTTTCAAAGATCAAATAGACCTTTCCAATGGGCTATCGAGCGCCCAAACATAGATCGTATGCAAAAGTTATGACCCTGGGAAGTTGATTGTTCAACTAACCACCTTGGGGCCGCAAACATTATGGCAATTCATCTCCTAGAATGTCGACGACGGTGAATGCACCTTCAACAAGCAGTCGTTTCGGGGGTGCGACCCCCTTTAAGGTACAAGTTAACTTTGACATCTGCTTAGTTGAAGGAAATATAGATGCACATTCTTTGGGAAAATGGTTGAGTCTGTTAGAGGGTTATTTCTCTATTCAAAATAATTTCGACAGTGAAAATATCACCTTCACACTCCTTCAGTCCCTCCCCCACGCCAAATACTGGTGGTAGGAGTATTGCGAGAGGCATACGAGGGATGAATCTGAGATATTCAATACATAACCCAATTGGGAATATTTTGTCGATGTCGTCCAAGAGGATTTCTACCCTGTCATAAAATATGATGACTAGTACACCGAGTGGATGACATTGCACCAGGAAAGAGACCAAATGGTGTCAGAGTATATACCAATATATTCCATACCCCGTGTGTTGGTTGTGGAGCCTGATCTTCCATATTCATAGATGTTATTATTAAGTTGTGTTTTTACCCCAGTTTAACTGTACACTTGACCCAACTGAGGGTGTGGGGTGGTGGAATCCCCCCCAGCTGGGGGGTGCAGGGGCCAACGAGCCCTTATGGGAGTTCAGGGACAAAGCACCCGAAATAAAACTTTGGGATGTTTGTTGGACACCAGTTTGCGGACCCATGGTATTGGGTGACCCGTAGTATTTTCCCATGGCAATTCCCCTATTAAAGGAAATCATTGTAATGCACTTGTGTATTGTATTGTAGCATTGTAAAACAATCTCTGTGATTGTTTGGGAGATATTGTGAGAGTGTGAAGAGGATTATATCTACCAAAATCATCTATACCTACCATTGGGCGGAAAAACAAAACAACAGATGACTGCGAAGGATGAAGAATGGGAGGTTCTTGAGAGAAAGGCATTGTGAGTAATACAGCTATGTCTGGCTCCATTGGTGGATTTCAATATCTCAACAAAAAATACAAAAGAGGGTGTGATGATCGCATTGGGTAAGCTCTACGAAAAAACATCGGCTTCCAATAAGGTATTTTTAATGAAGCATTTATTTAATATGAATATATCAGAAGGTGGATTTGTTGCTGACCATTTAAATGAATTCACTACACTTACTAGTTAGCTATGTTCTATAAAAGTGAACTTTGATGATGACATTAGGGCTCTTCTAATCTTGTGCTCATTACCATAAAACAAGAATAGATTGGTCATGGATATAAGTAACTATGTCCCTAGTTCAAACACTCTTAAATTTGATGATGTTGTTGGTGTTATTCTTATCAAGGAAATGCAAAGAAAAAGAACAGGTGAGACATCAGGTAATGCATTGACCATGGAGAGCAGGGGGAGACAAAAGGAGAGAGAAAGGAGCCTAGGTAATTGGAGCAAGTATAGAAAGGTAAGACCCAAGTCCAAATTTGGAAATATAGAGTGCTAGAACTATGGTAAGAAAGGACATCTGAAGAAATACTGTAGAGCTCCAAAGAAGAAAGGGCACAGAAAACAGGAGACTACTTAGGAAGTAGTAGGTGATGTGTTACAAGATTCTTTGATTCTTGCATTAGACAATACTAGTGATTATTGGGTAGTAGATTCAAGGGCTTCATGTCATGCTACACCCCATAGGAAATCTTTCATGATTATGTTCCAGGTGATTTTGGACATGTTTTATTGGGGGATGATGAACCATGTAAAATTGTTGGAATGGGTAAGTGTTAAGGCATCAGGTGTGTATGTGGTTTAAAAGGGTCCAAGGCTCACAACAGAGGATGAAAACCCAACCAAAGGCTTCAAAAAATCCTACGCAAGTATTACCCTATCCTCGAGTTCTTCGGTGTGCCCACGGATATTTGGCCTCCACTGGCACTCTTTGAGTCAACGAGTTTAGTAATTGGAATAATCCATCTTCCTGTGAAGGAAAACTGGATTGATGAGGGAAATAAACGGAAAAATTAATCTAACTGTAAAAGGAAATCTAATCTAGATCTACACTTCTCTAACAGAGGTATTTGGTTTGTTCACAAATCAACCTGAGATGTAAGACAAATAAGCATTTAATCAAATAAACAAAAATGTAAACAAGCTCATTTACTTATCGTTTAACTTGCGATCAATTAATGAAATTTAACTGACAACAACTTAAAATCGACACATTCAAGGTCAACTTCCATCTAAGTATGTCAATTAAAAAATTAACATGTGTGTTATTTTATTTACTGTGTAATCACTTTTAGAAATAGATAAAGATCTTAACAGAATAAACTCTTTAAAACTTTATCATTACATAAATCACTAACAGAGAGAAATCAAGGCTGTGAATAAATGCACTCATTAATTGCAACAGAATAATAGTAATATTGATCCATCTGAAATAGGAAAAATCATAACTTGTTAAGGAAACTTAATCAAATAAATAACAAGAGATATGAAAGGATATCATTACTGTATTAAATTAAGTTTGCAAAAAATTACAAAACCTCAAGTAAACATTGGTATCTCCAGTCTCTTGTCCAGATTTTTCCCTTCCAAAAAGTACCTATTACATGTGAAACCCACCCTTTAAATAATTATTACAAGGAGTAGATTTCCATCAAATTGGGATCAAAAAATCTAAATAAAACTAATATCCAAAGAAATCCCACCATCTGTTCCAAATCCCTAATAATTCCTCAATGTTGGGATAGTTAGCTGATTCGAAACCAAGTTGAGCATCACATTTATAATTTTCCATTTTGTTTTTAGCTAACTTGGCAGATGCGGATGTAAATGTGGATCTTTCCGTCAATAGCCAAAGTTTGTCGGATTAGTTGATCCACGTCTTCGATGGTGATATGATCAAGCCCCTGGATCTTCTCCTTTGCTTCATCTCGTCGATGTTCAACCTGCTCGATCATCAGTCTTGGAAAACACGCATCCTCAACAAGACCTACTGTGGGAAAAAATAATGTCTCCATAATAATTTCAACAGCATACCACCTTCTTCCACACATGGCTTGTGCTTTCTTGATAGTATTTTCAACCATCTCATTCAAATCAAGCCAAGCATGCAAAACAGTTATGATCTTTTTCAGCTGAAAACTGCTGAGGATGATAATGTTTTCTTGCTTGTCCTTCATATATCTTTTCCAATCTAGAATGTCATCATAAGCCTTGGAAAATTTCTCTCTCTTTTCTACCTAATCTTTAAGGACAACAAACATCTAACCAAAAGCAATATGAGTTTCATAAATATCATTCAAATTCTGGAGCAAGTTGGTTATTAACTCTTAATGCTTCTGATTTGTTCTGATAGCCAATTATTTAAATTCCTCTTGTGAAAACCTAGAGAACAAAGAGGAACATTTACTTGTAGTTGCATCTTCATATGATATGACAATGTCTTCATCAAACTCAGCTCTTGGCTTAGTGGATGCATAAGTCCCAATCATTGTGGACACGAAAGAGGATGTCTGAGTGATGATAGGAGGGGGCATGGGCATAGTAATGTGAGTGGTGGAAGGGAAAATGTTTTAAACAATGGCTACCTCAGAGGTTGGAGAGAAGAGTGGGGTTGAAATTTTAGAGGATGGGAAGTGGATGTTGATAACTGAGAGTGGTGATGAATGCATCAAGATATTTTTAGGACTAGATGATGATGACAGAGTAACTGATGGTATGTGTAGAAGGATCTTAAAAGATGGTGTTGTTGTAGTGGCAGGTTGTGGCATGGGGGTTTTCACAGAAGCACATATAATAGATACATATGTAGAGGTCAAATCCTCATACAACTGAGATAGTTTCGGTGATAGGGCTTCTCCAGCAGGTAAAGTAGACAAATTCATAATGGATGAAAGGAGCAAGGCTGAAGACAAGGAGCTAGAAACATAAGTAGATTGTTAAACTGTAGGGACATGGATAAAATATTTCTTACCATCACCATTGAGAAAATCTGTGAATGGTTGCAAATATTGATCCACTTCTTTAGTGATAGGCGCGGAGGCTATTAATTCTTCTTCTAAGTCAGAATCAACCAAGTTTATAGTAGGATTTGGAGAGGAAGAAACCTACATCCAGCAGTGACCTGGATATCAGCAATAGTATGAGCAGCTAAAGCTGACTACGTGTCCAATATAGAGGTCATCACTGCTACCTTCTGTTTTGACTGTTTTGAGGTATGCACCAAGGCTTTCACCTGCTAAGCAATTGTTGCCTCTGGAAGGTATCCCATTAGACCTTTTCCTTTGTCCCCATTGGGATGGGTTGCCACTGATGGAAATTTTGTTACTTGGGGTTCCTTTTGTTATCTGTCCTTTCTCATTTTCTCCAATAGGTCCATCTGCATTTCTCTGTAACTATGAATCATGCGTTTGAGTTCCTTTTGATGTTGTAAGATGTGAATTTTCCCATCTTTGCTTTTGGATTTAGCCAATACTTCAGAAAATGTATTGACACCTTGGTAAATGGAATCATCAGGAAGTTCCTCATGTGCATAAGAAATTTTGATATGGTATTGCTTAAAGTGAGCATCGAGGAATCCCTTGGGATCATGTCTTCTCTTGCTAGCAAAACTGAGCTTCAAGGAAACTATATGTTCACCCAGTACTACAGCCCAGGTTGAAGTTGGGATAACCAACGATCCAAGGTTCAAAGGGAATTTGGGCCAACCCTTTTTTTAAGGGCCAATGAGTTTCTTATAAACCCCATCAGTGAGAGTCTAGAAAGCGACTTCTTTGGTAGGCCAACTGGTTGTTTTGGATATCAGAAAATTCGTCATTGTCAAAAATTGTGTAAACACTAGGCCATTCAATCTGGTAAGTATCGGTGATTCTACCACTAGTATCCAAGAAAATACCAAAGTTTGGGTCCTTGGTGAACATATCCTTTTGAAGGCTTTTGCAGCAGGTAATTCTTTCCATTCTTGGAAATTGGAGAAAACTTTGTTTAAAACAACGCGAAGCCAGAAATCAAAGCTAATTAAAGCTAAACTACAGTAATCAATTTGAATGAAGAAATTACTAAGACACTAACATGTAATCAAATTGGACTGCGACGACGTTTCCTGGTAAAAACACAAAGAAAAATCATGCATCACAATAATTCGCAGCAGTAAAATGGTAAAGAAATCATAAAAGACCAACCTATATATAGATTTTCTGGGGGTCGAACTAGGACTGTAGGATTAAAATAAATGGGCGGTCAATATTAAACCTTGCGGAATGCGGGATCATAACACGAGATTTAAATTTTATTAACCATCCCACGATATGCATTCTACAATTGCGGGATGCGGGATGACAAAAGTACTGAAGTTTTATTCAATCTCTTCCATAATCAGCATCCCGCAATTTGCGGGTTGCAGGTTGCAGGATCACAAAACACAATAAATCAATCAAATTACTCTCGCAATCTGCATCCCACAATTTGTGGGTAGCGAGTTGCGGGATGAAACACTACACTTACAAAAAAGGCCCCCACATTCCGCAATCCACAAATTGCGGGTTGTGGGATGAAACAATTTTTGTAAAATATAGTCTTCTGTAACTTGCAAAAAGCACACAAATCATGCATAAATTCCAAAAATTCAACTAAGTTAAATCAAAGAAACCATGATAAACGTTATGGGGACCCCAAAATGACTTAAGGAATTCAGAACAATTACCTTTGTATGTGTAATTGGGGCTCCCATGTTTTGGATAACATGGGATCTGTTGTACCTACAACAAATGGCGACTGGATGGGAAGAACCAGTTATCTCTGTAAAACAAGAACTCTTTCGCATATAAAACATGTCAATAACAAAAATGATAACGTGTAACTTGTAGAAAATTCTTACATGAGAATGCAACCAACAAGGAGGATTATAAAAAATGATTCATACGATCCCATCCATGATCAATTAAAAGATGATGCAAATTTGATTCAGGGGCATGAAGGATAGCAAGGATCTCTTACCATCAAGCAAGCATAGGCACACAGTTTAAGTTGAACCTGAAATCAATCCTAGGCATATTCTGGATTTCAAACATAAGTCACCAATATCTTCTCTTTTTTTTATGAGAATTGAAAGACTTTATCAACATAATACCACTGCTTCAATATGGTGATCAGTGGCATTCACAAACCTGATCTAGACACTGAACAAGCCAGGTCGGTAAGGAGACTTCTTATCTTCCAGCTGTGACACCGAAATCAACTATCATGGCCTGGGAACCATCTAATGATAATTTTAGTCCAAAGTCAGACCCATGATCATGGCAGGGCTGGCTTGTGATAAGACCCCCCTGTCCTTATGTACAATAAGTGTCTTACAAAAAAAATAAGGATTTATTTGCATATGGATTGCAAGACACTACCATGGTTTGGTATCCATATAACAGAAGTGTTACTCACCGATGCTTTGCAGATCATGAATGGACCGGCCTATGATAGGATCTCCCATCTTCCAAGAACATTGAAATCCATCCCCCCAGTTTCATGGAAAATATGTCATTCCAC
>LPNX010518189.1:15184-29710 GCA_001517045.1 Pseudotsuga menziesii
ACCTTCACGACCTTCACCATAGAATAGAACATATGTAATGATATTGATCAGGATAGAAATGTATTAATTTGGAATCCTGTGCTTATTGGAAGCCATCAACATATAAAACAAATCCTGACGCAGGCTAGGAAAATATTGAAACTGACAACATATTGAAGTTCAGAGTGCTCAAATATTGAGAGAGACTGATTTTTCGCCATTACTGAATGTTCAAGACACAAAAATTGCTAATTTCAAGAAAACATTCAAAACAAAGAAAACAACAAAAGAACACACCACACCTATCTACATGACTCATGAAAATTTTCATACAAAATACTTTTTAAGCAGAAAAACATTCACTCGATAGGTGTCAATGACTCCCTCCAGTGTCTGTAACCAAATAGTGCTAGGACCGATATTTTCTATAATAATGAAAGGTCCCAGCTAAAGGCATTGGAACTTGGTTTACTCCTTATTGTCTTTGTGTTGCTTACCCAACCTTAATACTAAATCCCCTACTGAAAAATTTATGTTAGAGGAGGATTTCTCATCGAACAATTTTTTCACCAACTGTTGATGTTGATAGAATTTTTTCTTGGCTCTTTCCCTATCTTCCTTTAACTTAATCATAGTATCAATCCTCTACTGCAGTGGGGATGAATCATCCTCTTGGATGGATTGGGATAATTGTAATGAGGGGATGGTGAGATTAGACAACAAGACAACTTCCTTGCGATAGACTAGATAATAAGGGGAGTTACCAATGGTTTCCTTTGGAGTGATTCGGTGTGCCCAAAGAGCATTGTAGAGCTGGGTATGCCAATATTTGTGATGGGAGGCCACTATCTTTTTAAGGATGTTTATCAGGTTTTTGTTGTAGGATTCTGCAAGTCCATTTCCCTAAGTGTAGTAGTTGGCATAAAAATTAAGTTTGATCCCTTTTTCAAGGGCGTAGCTAGTGAGATCAATGGAAGTGAAGTATGATGCATTATAAAACATGAGATACTCAAGAGTGCTGAACCTACTAACTATTTGATTTTCAAGAAATGAAATCACTTGGTTCGTATTACATAGTCTAAGAGGGATTGCTTCAACCCACATGGTGAAGTAATCAGTGGCCATCAAAATGTACTTGTGTTGTAGAGAAGACACATGGTTAATAGGTCTGACAAAATCCAATGCCCATTGCTGAAATGGGAACTGGACTGCTACTAGCTGCAAAGGGAAGGTGGGTTTTTTTACTTTGCCAGCACACTTCTGGAAAGGCTCACATTTTCTGACATAGGCATGAGCATCCGTGAATAAGGTAGGCCAATAATATCCCCCCCGAATTATTTTGTGAGCCGTCGTCTCTCCTAAGAAATTCCCACCAGTAGGTCCTGCATGAAATTGGAAAAGGATATCATCAGTTTGGTCCTTTTCCAAACACCTAAGAAAAACTCCATCACAGTTTTTTCTAAATAGAACATTATCAATAAGTTAATAAGGAGCTGATTTTATCCTTAATGCTCTACGTTTTTTAGAATCAATGGTTTCAGAGGCAAACACATGATTTAGAAAAAACTTGATGTGATCATACCATTCATATGTTGTCATTTCAATTGCATTAACAAAACCTATAGGTACAGCTTCCTCCTGCTCCCAATTGGTTTGCTGATCTTCAGGATCACACAAAACTTGTCCCTTAACTATCTTTGTTGGCTTGATCTCCAAATCATATTCCTGTAGTGTTGTCATCCAGTGAGCCCTTTTTTCACCTAATTCCTTCTGAATGAGGACATTCCAAATGGACGCATATGGGACACTCACCTTGGTCCTCGACTTCAGAAGATATGGCCTATAATGTTTCATCAATTTATAAACCCCGTAGGCCTATTTGTTGACTTGGGACTAGTTGAGTTCGGCTCCTTTAAACATTGAGATCATGAAAGAAATGGGGATCGTAGCGTCCTCATGATTCTTCTATGTTAGGACAGCCATGTAAGAGAAATCACTAGCAAAGGTATAAAGTATAAAATCTTTGTCAAAATCTGGAGCCATCAGAGCAGGTGCTTTTTCTATGGCTCTTTTGATTTCAACAAAGGCATTCCTATATTTTTCAGACCATTTAAATTGTACATCTTTTTTAACTAAATGTTGCAAGGGTTTAACAACTTGGGAAAAATTTGGTCCAAATCTGTGGGAAAAATTGATCTTACCCAAGAAAGACTACATTGCCTTTCGAGAACCAGGGAGGCCGATATTTGAGATTTCTTCAATAAGTTCTGGATTGATGATCATGACTTCCTTGGAGACAATGAAACCTAACAACTTACCTTCTGTAACCGCGAAGATAGACTTCTTGGGATTGAGGGAAATCCCATATTTCTTGCATCTTTCGAACACCTATTTCAAAGAAGACAAATGTTCATGTCATTTTTTAGAATAAATTGTTACATCATATAAATATACAACGAAAGAATTATGAATTAAGCCCCTGAAAGCTATATCCATAGATCTCTGGAACGTAGCTCCTGCATTTATCAAACCAAATGGCATTCACCTGTAGGAAAATGTTCCCCAAGGGGTTTAGAAGGATGTTTTAAGCTAGTCTTTAGGGGAAACTAGGACTTGGTTGTACCCTGAGAAGCCATCAAGGAGTGAGAACATTTAGGATCCAGCTACCTTCTGTAAAATATATTCGATAAGAGGAACCGGATAATTGTCCTTCTCAGAAGCTCTGTTCAAGTTTCTAAAGTCAAAACAGAGCCTGATTTCCCCATTCTTCTTTTGAATGGGTACTAAGTTGGAAATCCACTACGTGTGTCTAACAGAGAATATGATTCTTCATATTTTATCAAGTTCTTTCTTGACAGAAGGTTCCAAGCTGGGATGCATCCTCCTCACCTTCTGTTGATAAGACTTCACTTTAGGTTTCATCGGGATATTGTGGTGCATGATGTTGGTATCAAAGGTTCAGAGTTCGTCACACGTCCGAGAAAAGACGTCTTTGAATTCTCTGCATAAATTGATAAGTAATCTCCTCTCTTCATCGGAACAATTAATTCCAAGGTTGATAAAGCGAGGATTTTGTTCAGTTCCCAGATTGACAGCTTCATAATTGAGGGTTAAGCTCTGGGTCTTATAGTTGGTGGTTTTCCTGAACTTGTCTTGTAGATCATAAAACTTTTCTAAGCTGATGACGGACTTGGGAATGATATTGGAAGGGTTGGACAAGGATTTTTCATGATCAACCTCATCAATAGTCATGCCTTGAAAGGTGTCTTGGGCTAAAAGAAAATCTAGTATCTGTTGGTCATCATTGAACACTTTCTAATTCGTGACATTGTCAGAAATGGAAGGTCTGTACATAAACTCAATTGAAAACGTTTGTGGAGACAAACCTTCAAGAGGGATCAACCTAGATGCAATATTGGCCAATAGATCAGCGTTGAAATTCTGTGATCTAGGGACAAACTTGATATTGAATGCTAGAAAAGAGTTAGTCAGGTCTCTGATCAACCTTTGATAATTGATTAAATGAGGAGATAGGAAATGTATTTGGTTTTTTACCTACTTTACTATAATCTCAGAGTCTCATATGCATTCAATCGTCTTTGCACCCATGTCAATGGCTTTTCTGAGACCTTGGACTAGTGCCTCATACTCAGCTATGTTGTTCGTGCATTCGAACTCCATTCTACATGCGATCATGGTCTTCATCCCATTTGGATTAATGAGGACACATCCTGCACCTGCTCCATATTTAGACCTAGAGCCATCAAAGAATAAAGTCCAAACAAAAGGGTCAATTGTAAAATTAGTATTTACATTATAAACATTATGTACAATATTGCTAGAGAATGGTACAGAAGTAAGATGAGTAATTTGGGGTTGTTTTTGTACATTCTCCACTGGTGAAATAACAACAGGCAGATCTCCAAAGAATGTATTGAATGTAAAATGTTCAATTTGAGCTCTAAAATAAGAGACAGATTCATTGGATCCATCAAGATCGGTCACCGTTTATTTCATAAATGGTTCCTTGTTAACCTTAAGTTTGTTGGGATGCCCATTTAGGGGTAACCACAAGTGAGACCAATCCATGGAAAATTAACCTTTCAGCTTTTCCTACCAATCTCTACTTAACCACATACGGTAAGTTTCTGGGATGTTTGCAATCACGATGCCAATGATCTGATGAATTCTAGGATCCACAGATAATCTTAGCAGAACATATTTTATCCTTCCTACAAATTTAACCTTAGACCTGTCCAAATAGAAAATTTGGATAGGGAAAGGTTCCCAGGAAGCATTCAACTTTTTACAGATAGAAAGAGGAATCGCATTAGATGAGGTTGCTGAATCTATCATGCATTTTTGTACATTCCTATTGAATATCTCAAAAGTAAGTAAGAAAGGAGAGATCCCCTTACTTCGAGGATTTTGATTGTTTGGTCTAGGAGAAGAGTCAAGGTTATTATTTTGAGTTTCCCTAGGTTGTTTTATTATCATGATTTTAGGTAGGGAATCTCTTATCGAAGGGATTTTGAGAAGATCAAATAAGGATATATTGGCTTTGACTCCTTTTATATCCTTAGCCAAATTGTACTCAGCCTCAGGAATGACAATGCATTTCCGCATTTGGGATTTACCTTTGTTGGGAGCCGATGTTGCAGGTGGTGGTTCCTACAAAGGTGGCCCTTTTAGATCTAGTGTTATGAGTATGTTGTAGGTTGAAAACCGTGTCAGGTTCTTCCTCTTCTTCTCCGGAAAATAAAATTATAGTGCTAACCTGCTGGTCCTCTTCCTCTTCTTCTTGGGGGGGTTGTGAATCTTGATTTGATCGGTCGTTAGAGGATTTAGGGGTGTCTTGTGTTCCTACAACTAAGGGTTTCAAAACAGAAAATATTTATTCTGAAGTGAATCCCTCACTGGGATTTGGAGGTGGTGGATTTTGAGGAGGTTGGTTGGGTCATCTGAAAGGTGGCCTTGCAAACCCCCTATTATTATCTTTATTTCCGTTATTGTTTTTCTTAACATCCACCATATCATTGGACATTTTCTGTAGGAGCTTATTCATGTCATTCACATTGAAAGGATCTTGACTTGTGGTAGTGGGTTTAGGTAAGTTGTCAAATTTCTTGCGAGAAGTAGATGCTTGTTCAAATGATGTGCCAGGGTCGTCCTTAAGGAAGAACATGTCTTTTTCTACTTAATGAATTCACAAAAAGCCTCCTACAAGGTTTCCTTATGAGCCCTTTTTACCCACATGGATATCTGAGTCAGAAGACCCTTAATATAGTAAGCTACCAATAATTCCTCAACAGGGAGGACGGTAGCGGGAATTATATTTTTCAAATATGAAAACCTTTGGTTATAATCTTTGACCAGTTCTTTCCCTTTGGTATTCATCGAAGAAATCTCTATAACTAAATCCTTTGGGGTCTTATCGTCCCCAAATTTTTGAGTGAAGAGTTCGGAAAACACATTGCATGATGGGATGCAATTGGCTTCTAAGGAAAAATACCATGTAGAAGCTTTTCCCTCAAAAGTATAAGGGAATAATCTACAGACTACATCTTCATGTATTACATTTCTAAGTCTGATCGCCTGCATAAAGGTCTTAATGTGGTCTTCCACAGGGATTTTGTCATATGGGTTACACTTCGGAAGCCACTTCTCAGGATTTTTAGGTAACCTATGCTGATCACCTAAGATGGACACAACATCTCCATCTAGCCAAGGCCTATTAGGTCGTTCATTAGCCATGAGAATATATTATTCTAATGAGGTTTAAAGTTCCGAGTCTGACGATTTTCCTGAGGAAGATGAAGAAGAAGGAGGAGAAGGTGATGGTCCGCTTGTTGGGATGTTGTGTCGAGCAGTATTTGATTCTTGGAAAAATGAGTCAAGATCTAGTCCAGGGGTGGGAAAAATAAAAGGAAAAAGTAATCTAACTGTAAAAGGAAATCTAATCTAGATCTACACTACTCTAAGAGAGTTATTTGGTTTGTCAACAAATCAACCTGAGATGTAAGACAAATAAGAATTTAATCAAATTAACAAAAATGTAAACAAGATCATTTACTTATCATTTAACTCACGATCAATTAATGAAATTTAACTGACACCAACTTAAAATTAACACATTCAAGGTCAACCTGTATCTAAGTATGTCAATTAAAAAATTAACATGCATGCTATCTTATTTACCATGTAATCACTTGCAGAAATAGATAAAGATTTTAACAGAATAAACTCTTTAAAACTTTATCAGTACATAAATCACTAACAGAGAGAAATAAAGGTTGTGAAATAATGCACTCATTAATTGCAACAGACTAACAGTAATCTCGATCCATCTAAAATAGGAAAAATCATAATTTGTTAAGGAAACTTAATCAAATAAATAACAAGAGATATGAAAGGATATCATTACTGTATTAAATTAAGTTTGCAAAAAATTACAAAACCTCAAGTAAACAGAGGTATCTCTAGTCTCTTGTCCATATTTTTCTCTTCCAAAAAGTCCCTCTTATATGTGAAACCCACCCTTTAAATAACTATTACAAGGAGTAGATTCCCATCAAATTGGGATCAAAAAATCTAAATAAAACTAATATCCAAGAAAATCCCGCCACCTATTCCCATTCCTAACAATTCCTCAATGTTTGGATAGTTAGCTTATTCGAAACCAAGTTGAGCATCACATTTATAATTTTCCATTTTGTTTTTAGCTAACTTATGCCAGATGCGGATGTAAATGTGGATCTTGACCTCAATAGCCAAAGGTTGTCAGATTATCTGATCCATGTATTCAATGGTGATATGATCAATTCCTTGGATCTTCTCCTTTGCTTCATCTCATCGACGTTCAACCTGCTTGATCATCGGTCTTGGAAGACATGCATCCTCAATGAGACCTACTGTGGGAAAAAACAATGTCTCCATAATACTGTCAACAACATACCACCTTATTCCACACATGGACTGTGCTTTCTTGATAGTATTTTCAACCATCTCATTCAAATCAAGCCAAGCATGCAAAACAGTTCTAACCTTTTTCAGCTGAAAAACTACTAAGGATGATAATGTTTTCTGGCTTGTCCTTCATATATCTTTTCCAATCTAGAATATCATCATAAGCCTTGGAATATTGCTCTCTCTTTTCTACCTGATATTCAAGGACAATAGACATCTGACCAAAAGCAATATGAGTTTCATAAATATCATTCAAAGTCTGGAACAAGTCAATTATTAACTCATAATGCTCCTAATTTGTTCTGATAGCAATTATTTAAATTCCTCTTGTGAAAACCTGGAGAACGAAGAGGAAGCTGCAATTGCATTTGCATCTTCGCATTGCTTTTCAAGTGAGGCTATCCTCTGTGTAAAGGTTGCATTTGCAGTCTTCTCATTTTGCAGCTCAACCTGAAGAGAAGCACTTTTGACTGGTATCTCATTGTACTTGTCCTCAGATGTCTTCATAAGTTCAACAACATGAGCCTCATTTTCCCTTCTAGTATTTTCAAGCTCTTCCTTCAGCTTGCTTATCTCTTATTTTCTCCTATCAAATTCCCTATTCAAAGTGTTAACATCAAGGAAGTTAGCACCTGTGAATGCACCCAAAGCAACAGCTATATCTGCTACATCTACCTATGGGTCACCATACTACTGAGTCCATACTATTTGATTAGTGACAGATACATCCATACCACTTTGATCCTTAGTCCTCTTTTTTCCCTTTTTAACCATTGCTTTATCAAACTTGTTATAATAATAATCCCTAAGAGAGATGACAATGCCTTCATCAGAATCAGCTCTTGGCTCAGTGGATGCAGAAGTCCCAATCACTGTGGACACCAAAGAGGATGTATGAGTGATGATAGGAGGGGTCATGGGCATAGTAATGTGAGTGGTGGAAGGGAAAATGTTTTGAACAGCGGCTACCTCATAGGTTGGAGAGAAGAGTGGGGTTGAAATTTCAGAGGATGGGAAGTGGATGTTGATAGATGGGAATGGTGAGGAAGGAATCAAGATCTTTTCAGGACTAGATGATGATGACAAAGTAACTGATGGTATGTGTAGATGGATCTTAAAAAATGGTGTTGCTGTAGTGGCAGGTTGCGGCATGGGGGTTTGCACAGAAGCAAATGTTATAGATACAGATGTATAGGTCAAAGCCTCATACAGTTTGAGATAGTGCTAGCGATAGGGTTGCTCCAACAGGTAAAGTAGACAAATTCATAATGGATTAAAGGAGCAAGGATGACGATGAGGAGATAGAAACAGAAGTAGTTTATGAAACTGTAGGGATAGGGATAAAATATTTCTTACCATCACCATTGAGCAAATCTATGAATGGTTGCAAATATTGATCCGCTTCTTCAGTGATAGGTGCGAAGGCTATTACTTCTTCTTCTAATCCAAAATCAACCAAATTTATAGTAGGACTTGGAGAGGAAGAAACCTGCATCTTCAGTCTTTTAAATGGATTTTTCTCAGCCATTTTTTAATCATGATTTGGTTGAGTGATTGCAGCAGTAATATTAGCAGCTGTAGCTGACTGAGTGTCCAATACGGAGGTCATCATTGCTAGCTTTTGTTTTGACTGTTTTAAGGTATGTATCAAGGATTTTACCTGCTGAGTAAATGTTGCCTCTGGAAGGTCTCCCATTAGACCTTTTCCTTTGTCCCCATCTGGATGGGTTGCCACTGATGGAACTTTTGTTGCTTGGGCTTCCTTTTCTTCTCTGTCCTTTCTCATTTTCTCCAAGAGGTACATCTGCATTGCTCTATAAATTTGAATCATGTATTTAAGTTCCTTTTGATGCTATAAGATGTGACTTTTCCCATCTTTTCTTTTGGCTTTAGCCAAGACTTCATAAAATGTATTGACACCTTGGTAAATGGAATCATCGAGAAGTTCCTCATGTGCGTAAGAAATTTTGATATGGTATTGCTTAAAGTGAGCATCGAGGAATCCCTTGGGATCATGTCTTCTCTTGCTAGCAAAGCCGAGCTTCAAGGAAACTATATTTTCACCTAGTATTGCAGCCCAGGTTGAATTTGGGATAACCAACGATCCAAGGTTCAAAGGGAATTTGGGCCAACCCTTTTTTTAGGGCCAATGAGTTTCTTATAAATCCCATCAGTGACAGTCTAGAAAGCCACTTCTTCTAGGACCAACCTGTTAGGGACAATCCTGGGAAGCATGTGAATAATGTTTCCAACCCAAATCCTGATGTACGAAAAAGACTCACCAATGTACCAATCACCCATTGTAGCAATGAAATTTCTGGCTTCAGCTAAAAATGAAGGAGCTTCCTTTTTTAAGATTGAAAAATAGATGCTGTCGGGGAAGTGTTCACATATATCATAGAACATGGCTGCATAGTTAGTATCCTACAATTCTGAATAATAAATGGGCACTGAGGGAGCCGGTAAAGTCCAGTTCCATCCCAAATTTGGATATTGGAACTCAGTGTAGAATACATAAAAAATGAAGGCCAAAAAGAAGAAATTAGGCCTCTTTTTGGCAGTGGCCTTCTGGTAGTCTTGGATGGAGGTTTTGATTTCTAGTGACAAGATGGATTCCCATTGGAAAGAATCATTGGTTGCTAAAACATGATGAGCTACTAGAGCCCATTCACCCTTGAACATAGTTGTATAGTCTGCATAACATGGCTGCCAATAAGGAATAGGTTTCTTTGAACCAAGTGACAGGGTAAAGGTTGTCGGCCCTCTATGAGAATTTACCAGGTTCATGCATCCAAGATTTTATCATTTCATTTCATTGAACCTGATCTTAGAGGATTGAGCAAATTCTGTGTTGAGGAGGTGTCTATCCAGTTTAAGGCCATAAGCCTTGGTAAATACCTCAGGACAAAAATTGGATAGCTATGACCCTGCACTATCATTGAAGGAATGGTATTTGGGGTTCACATGTTCCACGATCCATTTGACCGCATCATTATAGGGGAGGATAGCAGGTCTAGCAGCAATGGAGTGAAGTCCAGAATCCCTGATTCTTTGGTAGAACAATTGGTCATTTTGGATATCAAAAAAGTTGTTATTGTGAAAAATTACGTAAACCCTAGGTCATTCAATCTAGTAAGTATCAGTGATTCTGCCACTAGTTTCCGAGAAAAAACCAAATTTTGGGTCCTTGGTTAACATATCCTTTTGAAGGCTTTTGCAGCGGGAAATTCTTTCCATTCTTGGAAATTGGAGAAAACTCTATTTATAAACAACGCGAAGCGAGAAATCAAAGCTAATTCAGGCTAAAATACAATAATCAATTTGAATGAAGAAATGACTAAGACACTAACCTATAATCAAACTGGACTGTGATGATGTGGCTTGGTAAAAACACAAAGAAAATTCATGTAGCATAGTAATTCATAGTAGTAAAATGGTAAAGGAATCGTAAAAGACCAACCTATATATAGATTTTTTGGGGGTCAAAGTGGACTGTAGGATTAAAATAAATGGGCGGTCGATATTAAATCTTGTGGGATGCGGGATCATAATGCAAGATTTAAATTTTATTAACCATCCTGCAATCTGCATTTCGCAATTGCTGTATGACAAATGTACCGAAGTTTTATTCAATCTCTTCCACAATATGCATCTCACAATTTGTGGGTTGTAGGATCACACAACAAAATAAACCACTTATACAATGAAACGAGAATTTTATACTAAGAACGAGAACTCTAGGCAAAAAAACGATGATTTTTGAAAAAAAAACCCCAAAAACACCCCTAAATAGAAAAGTGTTGATACCAGTATACACTTTTTTTTTTCCGGGGTTAAAAATAGAGCCATGTCCAAACATCCCATACTGTTGTTTACAAAAACTTTAAAATCAACCCCTAAATTGGAAAAATATTTTTTTCTCAAAAATATAAATTACAAATTTTGTGAAACTTGCATATTAAACAAACAAAAATATTCCATAAATAATTTCACCACTCTAACCATATAAAATCAAAGAAATTATGATGTCATTCATAATAAAATCATATATTAGACTATACAAGAGCAAATGATTCATATAAATATTCAGAATCTCCTTCAGAGTTTCAATTACAAACATCATACTAATAGAAAACATCTAAAATGTTTCATTTGAAATTATTGAAATTCATCCATGGAATTTGACACCCCATCAGAATCTACATTTTCTACAGACGAAGGGCTGGACAAAGATGTGGATGACCCATATTCTTCTCTATTATCAAACCAATATGCAATATCCATGTTTTATCATTTTAATGAAGGATGTCATAGTTATTATAGAAGTAGAGAATCCTATTGAGGCATTTATTTATCATTTTTGAAAATCTAATAATTTTAATATAAAGAATTTCTTTTTCCTCATGTACAATTAATTTGATAAAATATTTAGTATGTTTCCTTATTGTTCTATGCTTTAAGTTTGTCTTAATATCCTTGCTATTTGTTGTCCTAGTTTTATATACATCTTCCTTTGTTACATCATTTTATTTTGTGTTTGTTTTCGTTAATGAAGGGTCAATGGATTAGAAGGAAGAGTTGACTTTATCATATGAAGTTCTAATAGATATAAGAGGATATTCCATCAATATCAATAACATTAAAGATAAGGATTTACATATTGTTAAATAAACAATGAATCTTGTCACTCATTTGAAATGAGGTTATTTGTTTAAGAACTATGATTATTAAGGGGAAAACAAATCAATATTTAAGTCAATAAACACCAAATATTATTTCTATTTAAAGTCATTCATCCAAGTAAAAATTAAAATGGGATAAATATATATTGCTTTATATTTCAAATTTTGAATAATTATTAACAAAATAAATTTTATGTATTAAAATATAATTAAACAAATAAATTATAATATTTTTAAATTTAAATTTCAAAATAAAACTTTTAATATAACCGTTTCTGTTAGAAAAAAGAAAAAGAAGTTGTTATGTACATAGTTTCTGTTAGAAAAAAGAAAAAGAAGTTGTTATGTACAAAGTTTCTTCAATAGTTTGTTCATTTATGATAAAATGTATATATATGATTATGATAAAATACAACTTACTTTAGTTGATATCTCTATAATGTTTTCAAAATTTTTGTTGTTTATGATAACATTGTATACATATGATTATCATAAACACTAACTTGTTAAAAAGACTTTTACATCATCATTATACAATTGTTTTGGAATAATTACTAAAACAATTGATTAACTTTGAATGTGTTTTTTGATATTTTAAAAACGTATCCACACATCTTCTCATGAGTAAATCTCGCCTAATTTCAAAAAACAATTCCCATAGGAATCACTTTGGTTTACTTCACTTAATTTAAAAACAAATCAATTAAAATATCTTGAAATGTTTTCTTGATTGGCCCCTTTAGTCACAAACATCATGCATGATTAGTGTATCTTCTTTGTCCAAAATGTAATATATTATGACTAATTTTAAGTTCCTCTAGTTCAATCACAACACCACTGGAGATCTAGTTATTATTTTACTTTAAGCAAAAGATGAATTGTTATTATTTTACTTTAAGCAAAAAGATGAAAAAAATAATAAAAACCATAACAATTAAAAAAATACTATGTTTAAACATAATATCTAAAATGATATTTATTATAATTTATTTCACATTAAATTTTATAACTAGTTTTGATTCTTTTTAAAATAATTCTAGAAAAGTCCTTTTATCAACAAACATGATGCGTCCACGACTGAGACTGGAATGCGATGAGAAGTCTTTGGAGCGGCTCCTCCCGCGGCTAGGGTTTCCCTAGCCGTCGTTTTACTGCGCAAATCGCTGCTGCTGTGTTCAAGTCGCCGGCACCAGTGTGGGTTCCCTCAGTGCTTTCAGCGTGGAGTTTCAGGGCTCCAGCATGGGTTCCTTCAGTGCTTTCAGCGTGGAGTTTCAGGTTTTGCCTTCAGCCGTAAGTTTTCAGGAAATGGGTTCTCACGCCCAGCTCACCGCCTTCAAGGCCCTTGTTCAAGCTGCCGCTCCTCAAGCAGCCTCTCACTCTCCTTCTAAGTTCGTGAAAAAGATGGATGAGATCCCTTCTCTGGAGCTCTCTCCTTCGGATCCATGCCAGAAAGCTCTCATCCTCTCTGAGCAAGCCCTCATTGGTAAGTTCACAGGGTTGTGGCCTAGCCCTAAGGCGGTCGAGATCTGGATTGCAGAACATTGGAACCCTCTTCTGACAGGACAGGTTTCTCTCTTCGCAGCTGGTCGAGGGTTTTTTGTTTTCTTGTTCTCAGATAAAGCAGAAAGAGACCTTGTCTTTCGTTCGGGCCCTTTCTTCATGGGCTCGAGAGGTCTGTTCTTAGCCCCTTGGTCTCTTGGGTTTAACCCAGAAGCAGAGATCACCGCCGCTCCAGTCTGGGTAAGACTTCCTAACCTCCCTCTTCATATTTGGGGGAAAAGCACTCTGATTGACATTGGTAACAAGCTAGGTCGCTATTTAGACTCTACAGAGCCAAAAGGGGGCTAGTACAGATGTGCCCGTATCTGCGTTGAGGTGAATCTTGAGAAAGGGCTCCCTGAAGCCCTAAAGCTTACTTTAGGAGAATGGAACCACATTCAAGAACTGGACTATGAGCAAATCCCTTTTAAATGCAACTTCTGTCATGTATATAGACACTTTGCTAAAAGCTGCCCCAAGCTTCTAGAACCACAGAAACCAGCAAATCTCCCAGCTTCCCAATATTCCGAGTTCCAGACGGTCCCTAACCGACGCCGTCCTCCCAGGCGAAAGGAGCCTTAAGTGTCTCAGCAGAAGGCCTCCCAAGATCCTCTTGCAGTTTCTCCACGGCCGGAAAACAAAAATAGTTTTGCAGTTCTCCAGGAAGATGAAGTACAAGAACCTGAAGTAGCCGCTGTCCAAGAACAGGGCAACCTTGATCCCATCAGCGCCTCGGAGGCAGTGTCTCCAAATCCCGCTTCCCTTGGTTCAAAGAAATATCCCATCGATTTGGGTGGCGAGATCTCAGCCCAGGTAGGACTGGCATCCTTGGTCCCTTCATCAGAGGAATCCTCCGACTCTGAAGACTTTTCAGCTCCTTCTCCTCCCCTCACCAGAGGACGAAAGACAAATACATAACGCAGAGAAAAAGAAGCAGCCTCAAACATCAGCGCGGGTTCTCAGAAGAAACTGGACCCTTTCATTAAGGGACACTCCTCTCTGCCTGTTTAATGCTTTGCTTCTGTATTCTTCTCTACTCACAATTTGTGAGAGTCTACTCTTGTAAGTAGTACTTTTCTCGAAATAGCTTCAGAAACATTTGGGATTCATTTCTCAAAGCACTTTTAAGAAGGCTGACTGTCTTATTTGAGGCCATCAGCCTTCTTTATCAGAATTTCTTCTTGTACGCCTGGCTGGGCTACAACCTTTTTTAAAATTTATAAAATTTTCTCAGTTTCTGTTAAAAAAAAAAAATTTCCAAAAAAAGAATTAGAAACTTATTTTTAAACATAATATTTAGAACAATATTTATTATAATCTATTTCACATTGAATTCAATAACTACTTTGGAAAATTTCCA